>LR749580.1:737780-771259 GCA_902729485.2 Mus minutoides
CCTACCCACCCCCTCCCACGTAATGGCCCTGGCATTCCCCTGTTCTGGGGCATATAGAGTCTGTATGACCAAGGGGCCTCTCCTCCCAATGATGGCCAACTCGGCCATCTCCTTCCATATATGCAGCTAGAGACATGAGCGCAGGGGGAACTAGTTAGTTCATGTTATTCTTCCACCTAGAGGGTTGAAGACCCCTTCCTTTCCTTGGGTACTTTCTCTAGCTCCTACCTTGGGAGTCCTGTGTTCCAACTAATAGCTGACTGTGAGCATCCACTTCTGTGTTTACCAGGCACTGGTATAGCCTCCCACAAGACAGCTATATCGGGTCCACATTTGGAATTTTATGGAAATGGTATAAGAAAAATTTAATTATGTAGGGAATATGTAAGATGTTATTAACTTTTAAAATGTATTGTAAAATACAACACATGTATTTTAGAGATACAGATATAGCTTTTAAAAAAAAAACACACAATTTAAAGATACAACCTTCATAACCAAATTTTAAAGTACTTCTCTCAGTAATTAGATATACTTAATGCTTATAGATCAAGTCCAAGAGCATTTTCTGTATATTGTCTTCCTGCTAGTGATTTCGAGGTAATTTCTTTAAACACAATTTATTTTTATGTAATGAGCATGCATGTTTTATCTGTATATGTCTATGTGCACCGTGAGAGGGTACTTAGTGCTTTCTCTGAGAAGAGGCCAGAAGAGAGTATTCAGCTTCCTGAAATTTGAATTTCCAGTAGTTGTAAGCCCTGGAATGGGTGCTGGGAGCCAAGCCAATGCTCTTTGGAGGAGCAGCCTTTGCTGCTGAGTCTCCTCTGAGTATATACTCTTACTGGAGTTTGAGGTCAAAAGCCCTGGCTTCCAGTGTAATAACCTATGTTAGGCCACTTATCAGGGACGTGGCAGTAGTGACGGCAGGAAGGCCCTCTTATCATCCAGACACTCTGAGTTATAAGAAAAACGTCTAGTGACTCTTGGCTTTTCTTTGAGGAGCCACAAGGCCTTTGAGGCTTTCTTGAAAAGGGGAAGGAAAACTTTAATGTGTGGTTTGGTTAGCTAGAGTTATGCATAGTTGGCCTAGCAGGTAACCTTGGTCAGGCTGTGCTCTGACTGTTCGTTCTCCAGGCTGCTTCTGCAATGGTCCTGAGACATCTTCTCTCTTGAGAGGGCAGCTTGATTCTCTTTCTAACCTTCAGAAGGCTCGTGGTTCTTTTGGAGACCTCGGAAGGAAAACAGTTAAGGAGGCAAAATGAAGTCAGAGAGGGAGAAAATGAGAGTGAAGTAGATCAGTCACTGGGCCCTACTTCAGTATTCATGCTTAATTTATGCTGAAAGAAAAAAAGTGAAAGTCAAAGCCGAGGGAATCTCCCTAACAGAAGCTTTTCTAAGAAAAATGTCTTATGTTAAAACCTTTTAGACAGGGAGCTAATGCTGACATGTGGTGCATTTGCTGAAGCTAAATGAGCGCTAAGGATATATAAGTGCAGTTCCTAGGAGTCCTCGTGCTGACATCAAAGAAGAAATGGGCCAGGATAGTCATCCTCAGAAGGCCCCACTTTGCAAAGACTGCTGTCTCTGAACCATGAGCGCACACGAGGACATTGACCTCAGAGACCTACCTCTGGCCTTGATGTTTCCTCTGCTGGCTTTGAGTGCTAGCTAGCACAGGACTTTGCTAGTAGGCATGTATATTCACCTTTTCTTAGAGCTTGCTGCGTCATGACTGTTATACTGTGGAATATAAGGATCCGGGCTCAGGAGTACAGGGATTCACAGCCAAGGTTGGGAGGGAGAGCCGAGGTGATGCGGACTTGAGTTTGGAAAACTTCAGATTGAAAGCTCAGCAGAACTTAGTCCAGGGGTTATTCAGTGATAAAATGTGATAGCATCTGTCTCAGTACTGCTTTTAAAATAACATTGTGGCTTTATTATTTAAGAACCTTACAGTGTTTAAGATAATGAAAAATATGAAATAAGATACTTTGCAAAGCCACCTTCTTACATAATTCTCTTCTGCACAACTTCTGAACCAGAACTAGAGTACAAGAAAAGTATCATATTAAAGAATTGTTTTAGTGTGTGTTTGCATGCAAGTGTGTGTGCATGCGTGTGTGAGAGTGTGTGTATGTGTGTGTGTGTGGTGTGTAGTGTGTGTATGAGAGAGAGTGTGTGTGGTGTGTGTATGTGTGTGTGTGTGAGAGAGTGTGTGTGGTGTGTGTGTATGTGTATGGTGTGTGTATGTGTGTGGTGTGTGTGGTGTGTGTATGTGTGTGTGTGTGTGTGTGTGTGTGTGTGTGTGTGTATGTGTGTGTACTTAAGAGGCTCTGGAAAGCACATCCTTGGGTCACACCCTTCCTTCTGCTCTCCCTATTCAGATGGCACTGAACCCTCGCACATGCACTATGAGCTAGATGAGAATTATTTCCGAGGCTATGAGTGGTGGCTAATGAAGGAAGCTAAGAAGAGGAACCCAGATATTATACTTATGGGTAAGGTAAAGCACTTAGGACTCTTTTCCTTTCACTCTTAAATTTGGAATCATGCTTGTGAAGTCTCTTTGAATATTAAAGTACTAATTTTTGAATATTACCCCTATACTACCAGCTATGAAACATATGCCAGGAATGAAATTTCATTGTCACTGTTTATTAGGTTGTGTCTCCAAGCCTTGATTGATAAATTTGATTTTTGAGACAGAGTCTCCCATTATGACCTATAGGGTAGCCTGGACCTTGCTATTAGCCCAGACTGACCTCTGCCTCATTCTCCTGCTGTCTCTGAAGTGCTAGGGTTGTATGCTTCCCCATCATGCCTGGCTTGCTTTTTTTAAACCTTGGTGTCTTAGGGTTTCTACTGCTGTGATGAAACATCATGACAGACAATGCAAGCTGGGGAGAAAGGTTTGGTTTTTTTTTGTTGTTGTTGTTGTTTTTCCCCTGCCTTATACTTTTGGATCACTGTGTATCACTGAAGGAAGTCAGGACAGGAACACAAACACAGCAGGAACCTGGATACAGGAGCTGATGAAGACCTGGAAGGATGCTGCTTAATGGCTTTCTCAACATGACTTGCTCAATCTCCTTTTGTATAGAGCTCAGAACTACCAGCCCAGGGATGGTACAACCCACAATGGGCTGGGCCCTCCTCCATCAATGACTAATTAAGAAAATGCCCTATAGGCTTACATACAGTGAGATCTTATAGAGGCTTTTTCTTAATTGAGCCTCCCTCCTCTCTGATGACTCTTGCTTGTGTCAAGTTCACATAAAACTGTCCAGCATTCTTGGTGATGTTAAGATCACCAGAGACTGGGAAATCTAAACAAATTCTGTATCTAGTTTCTGCCCATATTGGGTTTAGATATTAGCATCGGACACAACTGGGTAGTTGCCCAAGCTTGTCTGTATTCATTTCACAATTCTGTAGCAGCACGAAGTACTTTAATAGCCAAAGCCTAGGGCTTTTATCACTTGAAGTAAATTTGCTATTTTGATTATACTCAGACTGAGTTAACTAAAATTATGGCCTATTTTAAATACTGTAAGTTATTGAAAATTAGTTCCCTTGACAATTAAAGGAAAAGAGTGTTATTTTCAAAATTAAAAGAGCAATGGAGACTATTC
Organism: Mus minutoides; assembly: GCA_902729485.2. Lineage (NCBI taxonomy): Eukaryota > Metazoa > Chordata > Mammalia > Rodentia > Muridae > Mus > Mus minutoides. The sequence continues at coordinate 741,416 of LR749580.1, forward strand.
CTCCAAATGGTTTTTAAATGGGAGATTCCAGTGTTTGAAACAGTCTAAGCGTCATTGACTTGGGCACACACTCCCCACTGTCCTGTTTCCAAGGTGAAACCTCATGCAAATGTAGTCCTTCAGCATGCTAAACCACATGCCAGCAAAGACTCACACGGCAGACCTTCGCTGTACTTAGCAGAGTGTTGTCTTTAAAGGTTCTGCTGTTGCAATGTCATACTTTTTATATAGTGAAATTAGCTTAGAAAAAAAAATATTGTGTCAGGTTGATTTTGATTCTTCTTTTTTTTTTTTTTTTTTTTAGCAGCAAACTAGATTAGTCATATATTTAAGTGGAAATGAGCTGCTGAAGTAGGAATTAAGACCAGGGCCTTTCAGTTTTCTCTCCTAACTTCACAGGCTCACTGAGGTCATACAGGAGGGTGAGGTTCTCTCACCCAGCTGCGCCTTCCTGTTGAGTGAGGTTTACAGATCTTGGTTGCCTGACCTACTGCCAGTTAACCTTAGTTTGTAAGGTGATAGATAGCCTTGTGAGTGAGACCTTTACGTTGCTCTGATCTTACGAGGGTTGTTTTGGAATAAGCCTTTCAGGGCTCCTCAGTTTGACCACGGAGAACAAGAGTGTAATATTGAACATCCCTGTAGAGAGCCGAGATGTTACAATGTGCCTTTCTGCTAGAAAATGCTGGGAGGGAGTTGTTTGTTTGTTTTTAATTTCATTTTCATGAAAGAACAGTAGGAAGTACAGGAGATAGCTGTCAGGATCAGTAAGAAATCTTGGTTTCTATTGAATAGAAATGACTATTTGCATCTGCGTGTAATGGAGTCTCTCCTTTCAGCGAGCTTTCCGTTGCCTGCCTGGTACACTGGTTTCTCACCTGTCCCCTCTTTTGCCTGTGCTCTCCCTACAGGTTTGCCATGGTCATTCCCGGGATGGCTGGGCAAAGGTTTCAGCTGGCCTTACGTAAATCTTCAGCTCACTGCCTACTATGTTGTAAGATGGATTTTGGGTGCCAAGCATTATCACGACCTGGACATTGATTATATTGGGGTTAGTAACATAGATTAACATACTTTATTTTTAATTGTATTTTTGTATATGTATAATTTTAGGAAGTAATTAGATTTTTGATCCATTAGAAAGAAAGATTTACTGAAAGACCCACAATGTAAGGTCTCTCACGTTCTGACTCAGGAAAGGTGACACCCCAAATCACTCATGAGAAGCCATCTTGATGTAAATCACATGAGGCTTTATTCGGGGAAAGCCAGAGCTCTGGGGATGACTCATATCCCAGAAGTGGATAGAGGAGTCGACCCCGAGGGAAAAGAGGACCCGGTATTTATGGTCCCTCAAGAGGGGAAGGAGGAGGAGGAAGTAGAGGATTTTCCTGATCTAACAATATCCATTCTTTCTACAGAAGAAATGGGTACAAGATGATTTTTATGCTCAGATGCACAGATGCAAAGTGAAATTTTTTATTCTCCGTCCAGCAACTAAACCACACACACTTGGCAGTGAGCTGTATCTCAATCTATCAACCAAACCACAAATGATTGGCAGTGAGCTGTATCAGTTGGCAAATACAGGAATTCAAAGAACAATATGGGCATACACAAAGATCAGGCTATTATGCTCAGCTATGTAAAGACTTTCTGCTAATAGTGAAATCTCTCTTCCCAGTTTCAGGGTCTTTGTGACCTGTTACATTTTTCTCAGGATCTTTTCATTACAACCATACTTAAGGTATAGAAATACATGTTACATATTGCATAACACCATAACAGGGTGTTTTGATATAGGTTTCATTTTTTAATTGTTATTTATGTGTATGGGTGTTTTGCTTGCATATATGTCTGTGCACCATGTGCATGTAGTGTCCTCTTAGTCCAGTCGAGGACCTCAGGTCTACCAGAACTGGGAGTTCCAAATGGCTGGGAACCTGATGGTGGGTGGGTGCTGGGGATTGAACCAAGGTGCTCTGGAAGAGCAACCAGCGCTCGTAACTTCTGAGCCGTCTCTCAGCCCCTTGTTATGGTTTTAAGAAGAAAAAAAGGGAAATTCTTTAGGTTACACTACTCAGAGCAGATTTTTGAAAGCACTCGTTCTAACTTGATCAATAGGAAACATGTCTTCAGGGGCTAGTTTTGTTTAATTCCTAGTCAGTGCGGTTGAGAGGAAAGCCCAAGTTTTATATCATTGCCTCAAAACAAAACAAAACCCCCAAACACCATGTTGCCTTTTTTTTTTTTTTTTAGGGAATGCATAAATGGTTCTTGTTATTTGGAGAAACAGAAAGCTGAGCTCAGATAGCTACCAGGAGCAAAACCAAGCTCGGCCCTTCCTCCTACCTAGCGCTTGCTGCTGCAGCTCTTTGATGACTAATCCTTTTGTCTCATGAGACTGATTTGTTATTTTGGTGTTTAATGACGTTACAAATGAACCGCAGCTGACCTCTTGTTGCTACTCTTTGCCAGTCTAAGTTATTCTTGCCTTTGAACAGAACTGAATATTTTCCTCCACTTTTATTTTTTTTCACAGAAATATGTTTTCGATTGGCAAGTTTTCTTTTCCTGAGTTTACTTTTGAGATTATAATCACACCTGGCTCTCTTTCCTTGCCTCCCTCTAAGCCCTCTCCACCCCACTCCTGACTCTGCACTCTCCCCACCCCCTTTCCACTAATCGCTCTTGCAAGCATCTATGTGTATGCATACATACAGATTCCTACATACAGCCTGTTCAGGCCATATAATGTACTTGCATGTATGCTTTTGGGGCTGGCCATTTGGCCTTAGACAACCAGCTGGTGTGCTTTTCTCTGGGGAAGACCACCCCTCACCCCGACATCTTTCCTCAGTGGCCTGTAGTTCTGTGAGACCACATGGCTTCTTCCTGCACTTCGGCCTGACTGCTGGTGGTGTCCTGGTTCAGCTCACATTTGTGCAGTCGTGGTGGTGAGACTTTATGGGTGTTCTTTGTGACATTCCGAGGAGTCATAATCTCACTGCAAGCTCCCTGAGCCTGTTGTCTGAGCCTTAGGTGTGTCTGGGAGGGTTTTGTAGATCTATCCTGTGGGGGTGGGACTTCACAAGTCTGCATTTTGATTGCCTGTGGTTTGGACTTTATTTTTTTTTGGTACCAATCCAATTCAAATTTTCCTTCAAAGCCTTTGTTGTTGTTCTTGTGGTTGGTTTGTTTTGTTTTTGTTGGTTTTGGTTCTTTTTTTGACTGTCCTAGTACTAGCTCTCCTAGTAGACCAGGTTGGCCTTGAACTCCTAGAAATCCACTTACTTCTGCTTCCTTAGTGCTGGGATTAAAGGTGTGTGCTACTGCGCCTCCTTGCCTCTCCTTCAAAGCTTTTTAATCTAGTTTTTAAACAACAATCTGGTTTCTTTATACTTTAAAACTTATTGTCATTTTGGTGAGTTTTCTGTTAGTACTCTAAACCAGGGTTCACCTGATTTTTTTTTTTTTTATAAAGAGCTAGTGCATAAATATTAAATTGGCACCTCTAGGTCATTGGCGATAGTAAGACACATAAGCATTTGCAGTGTGACCATTTGAAACTGAAGCTGTTGTTCACTCTTAGACCTTGAAAATACAGGCGATGGACAAGAGTTTGCAGGCTGCTGGAAATCTGCCTCCTTCTGTCCTAAATTGTTATTTAACATCTTTTAATATGTTAAAAAGTTTAAAACATTATATTGCAGCTTTACTGAGTTTGACTCCTGGAGGCTAGCCACATACTTCAAACTGTACCCCAAAAGTCTCACACACACTCCTGGTGGGTCTCCATAAACATTTGCGTTTTAATGCATTGTTGACTGAACTTGATATTGATTTGGAGTTTTCATGCACTCACAGTATAAATTATCAGCGAGCCTGTCCTGAGTTTCTACTGTGTGGTAGGACAGTGGCTGTCACGTTGCAACAGCCACGTGAGCTCTTGTCAGTGAGAGGGACCCTGCTGCAGATCCCCGATCCTCTCAGAGGGAGATTAAGACATGACAATGAGCCATGGCCGCAGGCAGGCAGTCAAAACTGCTTTCCTCTCCTTTCCCAGAGTGCAACTGACCGTTTGTATCTGGGAACTTTTTATTTTTAAATGTTGGTACACTTAACTAATGTGATTAAATGCAGATGGGTCTCTTAGATTTCTGATATGGTACATGTTCACAAAATATTTCCTGTGAATGACAGTAATCCGTCTCAGTTTAGTCTCTGGTTAGTCACATGCAGTGGGGAGGTACTCTTCAGATAAGTTCTTTATCACATCTAGACTCTAGGCTCATCTCTAGACTACAGGACTAAAGGCCCAGTAGTTCCTTCTCACCACAGAAACCACACCCTCAGGATTCTGAGTCTAAGAGAGCAAAGTGTTTCCTTTCCACTTCCTCCCCAAGAGCCTGCTCTTGTGTTCTTGCAGGTCGTTCCATTCCTCTGCATAAACAAATTCCTTCTAGCCATTCCCTGGTAAATAATTTGCTTTTTACTCTGTCTATATATTAGAATTATCTTAGTGATTCTCTGTTTGTTCTCCAATGTCCAGTGTAGGATTTGTACATATTATAATTCAAATATTTTTTTTGTATGAATGTATATTCTGTTGATGGAAATCTCTGGAATAAATGCCTTATTTTGAAAAAAAAAAAAGATTTTATGTATATGAGTATTTGGCTGTGTATATGTATGTGCACCACATATATGTCTGCTGTCCACGGAGGCCAGAAGAGGGCCCTGGATCTCCTGGAAACGTAGTTAGAGATGACGTTGACCACTACAGTGTGCAGGGAATTATTGGTCCTCCAAGAGAGCACCAAGTGTTCTTCATGTTATGTTGCCTCTTTAGCCCCATACATGGCTTTTTGAAAAGTATTTGAAAGTATTAAAAGTTATCTTGCTTTACAAAAGTATAAATTCTGTGACAGCAGTTTTTAAAGTTTGGAAACTAGCTCATCAGATAAATGAGACGTAGTAGTTTAATGATTGAGTTCATTTTCTGACGTTTGAAAACTTTCACTTCAGACATTCTGAATTTTTGTTTTGCAGATTTGGAATGAAAGGCCATTTGACGCCAACTATATAAAGGTCTGTGGAATGAATCTCTTTTTGCTTATACTTTCATACAAAGAAATTTGGAGGACAGTTAGATTAGAAAACTTATTTTTTGACAGCATAGTTAATTTGCTAGATGTGACATAAAATTAAATTGTTAATGTCTATACTCCTGATATTGAAGAATATGTGTGCAATTCTTCATAGGTCCTGAATGGCCTATATCTGAAGATTTGGGTTGAATATATATATATATATATATATATATATATATATATATATATATATATATATATTTTGGAGTAGGGTAGGGTTCGGCTAACAGTGGAATTCATGCTTGCTAGTTCTATCTTCAGCCTCAAAAGAAACAAAACAATAAAAACAGCATGAGGTAGGCACAGCTCTACACATCCTCGTCCTTGGGAGGCAGAGCTGGGATTCAGAGGTTTTTGAGGCCAGCCTGGTGAACACAGTGAAGTCAGTGCTATAGAGAGACCTGATCCCAACAAGCAAGCATGTATATGCACTGATAAGTACATGTATATGTGTATGATCTTAGTTTTAAAATTCTGATAAACATTAAAACCATTAGATTATTTTGGATTTTAGAGACGTAAGAAATTTAGCTTTATTCTTTATCGTATTTCTGAATTTCTTTGACATCTTTACGATATTGTTGGAGTGTGTTCTAGTTACAATTTCGCCTGGTATAAAATATTCTGACCAAAAGCAATTTTGGGAAGGAAGGGACTTATTTGGCTTATGTTTCTAAGTTTGTGATTACTGAGCCAAATGCCAATTTAAGGAGCATGGATGGAGCAGAAACTTGGGAGAAATGCTGGTCGTTGGCCCACTCTCGGGTTCCTGATTAGCTAGCTTTCTCATACGGCCCGGGACCGTCTGTCTAGGGATTGTGCTGCCATTATGGATTGGGCCTTCCTGTATTAGTTAGCAATCAAGGTAATCTTCCACAGAGATGGCCATAGGGAAATCCCTCAAATGAGACTCTCATGTGACTGTTGGCTGTGCCAGGTTGACAGTTATAGGTAACTAGGACAGAAGATGTTATATAACATAGTTCTGTGTGAAATCACTGAACGGGTATCCGGCACTACTTTTCTCAGGGCTTTTTAACACCTTCAAGCCCCTCCCAACAGGCTGTTTGCTCTTGTCGTCAGTTTTAGGAAACAGAAAAGTGAAAGTCTTGATTCCTGTCACTGGAAAATCCCAGTAGTTTTACTTCTCAGACTTAGCTGTTTACTAGTTTATTTTTTATCGCTATTTGTCTTGTCATGTGTGCATGTATATATATAGTTTAACAAATCAGGTATATTTTAACAAATCTGTGTTAGAAGGAGGTAGGGTGTTGTTTTGAGGGGATCCATGGCAGCCACAGTGAGGTGACTCAGTGTCAGTGCCAGGCGGCAGGCATGAAGTAGGATGGTAAAAGATGATGTCAGCGCAGTGGCAAAGGTTAAGAGGTAGTTGTTCTGGAGACAAATGCAAGGGACACGGTCTAGGAGCAGATTTATCTTACTCCAAATTTCATATTCAGTGTAGAAGCAGATTTATGAAGTTCCATAGTAAAAGAACAAAGAAAGTCATAAATCAAGACACTTGTCAAGTACATTAATAGAAACATTAAGTAGGCAGTCACAACAGAGCAGAAAGGTCAACTGTAGGCATCAGATGTGGTCTAATGACACTTGGGCCTGTTGGCTGGTAGAAACTAGAAAGTAGTTAAGTCCTGCATCCCCAGATGCTTTATCTGTTAGCCGTGGAGGGTTAGAGGACCAAAGGTAGCCTATGAATTATACTTAGGCTCTGGACCTGGCACACTCCAGCCTCTCCCATAACTGAAGTTCTGATCAATCTACTGTCTCTTCCTAGAAGCTCTTGTTCACAGAGTTGGAGACTGGGGTGGGGGTGGGAGATGGCACAGTAGGTCTATTAAAAAACCGGAGCAAAGGATTATTAGTGGGAGGCTATAAGCTTCATGAGTCAGACAGAGGCAGGAACAGAAGCCCCAGTTAGTGCCTGCCTAGCATAGTGCTCGTGATAATGGGGTTTGTTTCATTTGGGGGAACATTATAATTAACATTTGGTTTTCATTTTCTTTTAAGTTAGTGATTAGATTGCTGCTCTGAGATTCACTATCGGTGTTTTTGAGTAGTCAGACTTCATTCATTTTTCTTCTGACCTTGAGTTTTCCTAAATGTCTCAGGATATAGAAGCATGAAATTTATACTCTCTATTTTTAGAGCAGGAGGGTTTATTGGCTTCTGTGATCTGTTGAAATTTCTATTGCAGAGTGAAATCATTACAAATGACTAAGGTACTCAGTTCATGTGACTTTAACGAGTGAAATGGCTTCTGGAGAGAGGAAGGGTTTGTTCTTAACAATGAAATATATATAATACCAGTTATTTATGTATCCTGTCAAGTGTATCACTTATTTTGGGATTACTTTTGATATGTCGTTATGTAGTTGTGTTTAAGATTGACTTTGGTTTCACGGTAATTTGTGATTATGGTGTCTGGAAACCTCCTTGTAGTAACTGAGAGTTTTAGACAGATGTGGGCGTGTGAATCTCTGGGCCTCTCAGACCATCGTGCCTTCTTTACCTGTAAATAGATAAGTGAATGTGGTTTTGGGGAGGGAAGGGGTGTTTGATAAAGATGACATTTGAGCTGTCATAAAACTCTGTACAGAATGCTGTAATCATACTGACTGTGAGATAGAAACTGATTCATAAATCACAACTTACAGATTATGTGCATTTAAAAATGTTTCAGTTACACTGTATTTTAAAAATATGTACAAAATTCCTGATGAATCTTTAAGCGTAAGTTCATAAAGGCTAGAAGTATTGACAGTGATAGATGAATGCAAGATTGACGAAGTTTTTTTTTTTTCTGTAAGAATAAGAAAAAAAACGAGTAATAAAACACAAAATTTGATTTCCTAGTATAGGGTAAGGGGTTCTCCATCCTACTGACCTTTTGGGCTCAACTAGAAATCCTTGAGAGAAGGTTTCCACCTGTCACTTTATCCGTCATTCTTAACCTAGTATAGCATACAATACCATAGGTTTAAAAAAATCTGTTGTAAAGTACACCATGGACCCAATTACAGGGTTTATTTGCTTCTTTAAAAGTACATTTGTTGCAAATTTCATTTCAGAAAATTAGAACGTTAAAAAGAAAGCTGGTGAAAATCTTTATTTTTCCTTACGTTAATTTACCCAAATATAATTGAACTGCTGATATGTATGTCAGAGACTTTCCAGTACTGGGAAAATTTATAGTGGGGCTGATGGTATCAATTTATCAAGAAACACCTTTGGTGTAGAATCTGTTCCTTCTGATCCTGGATAAATTGTTTTCCATACAATCATTTTGGTGTTTTGGTGAGAATTTTTTTTTCCTGATAGAATGTTGTGTTGGCCTTTAGGTTTTGTTGGCAGATGGCCCTGTGAGTTGGCCTTTTCTCCTATCCTGTTTATAAGCATAAGAGACAGGAAAGCAGAAAAGGATACTTTGATAGGAAAGATGTTATATGATTTTAAGTATTTATCTGTATATTAAAAAATTCTAGTATATTTTCAATAATAATAGAATGTTTTGAATATACAGATAAATACTTAAAATATAATGTAGGAGTATTTTACTACATATAGATAATATTTCACTTCTATCATGAATATGTAGAAAATTTGAGGAAGAAAACATACAGAAAGAAAAAATAACCATTATTTCTACATAATACTCTTTGATAAGTTTCATGTACACCCATCCCCTCCAACTCCATACTTTCTCTTGTTTAGCATCATTTTAAACTCAGGAGGAAGATGCCTCTACTGCATTTTGCTGGACACTCAGCCCTCTGAGAAGCAGTGCGGACATTATCGTTAGAGTGTAGAATTCTGAAAGATACGCTGGCTATTTTGGCCCTATTCCAGTACCTAAAGGCTCACTTGTAACCTTTGCTGTGTCCTGTTTATGTCTCCCAAGGAATTACGAAAAATGTTGGATTATCAAGGTCTCCAGCGAGTGAGAATCATAGCGAGCGATAATCTCTGGGAGCCGATCTCCTCTTCTGTGCTGCTGGACCAGGAACTCTGGAAGGTGGTTGATGTTATAGGGTAAGGTGCGATTTACTTTGCCCACCAACAGTTCGTGGTTTCTTTATCTGGGTGTTGAGCATGCATTTCTTCTTGCCCTCTCTGCCCCCTGCATTACACTCCTCTGGCAGTATTTACTCGGTAAGATGTTGACAGCTCACAGTTCATTCCTTTCTCTTTGAGACGTGTATTTGGGACTCTGTGACAATGAGATGCATTGGTGATTTTTAAAATAAATCAGTTAATGTTTAGAGTAATAAAACAGGGAATTATTTAGATTTAATTGCAGGTATTTAATTTTAGAAGTTACCAAGGCAATGCTGTGAGATTAGTCCCTAACTCAGTTTTCCTGTGACTCTGTCCCTGTGTAGACAATTATATGCAGACAATTATATGCAGTGACTATAACTATTTTATTGTATCCTTAATATTTTGACTCTTAGACCTTTGCCTCTATTTCTTAATCCATTTCTGCCTTACAGCTCTCTGGGTCCTAACTTTGTCCTGAATTGTGTTCAGCAGTTTGTCTTTGAAAAGTAAACAGATGTTCTATGTATCATGACAGCATATAAGCCTTTTTTTTTTAAGATTTATTTTATTTATTATATGTAAGTACACTTTAGCTGTCTTCAGACACTCCAGAAGAGGGTGCCAGATCTCGTTACAGATGGTTGTGAGCCACCATGTGGATGCTGGGATTTGAACTTATCACCTTCGGAAGAGCAGCCGGGTGCTCTTACCCGCTGAGCCATCTCCCCAGCCCCGCATATAAGCCTTTGAAGCCTGCCTGCGTATGAAATTTGATTTTTTAATCAGTTAGGAGATGGCTTAATCTCTTCATATACTTTATTTATAAATGAAAAAATCTTGGATTTTTTTTTTTTTAGTACGTTATTTTTGTCTTTCATTTTCAGTGCTGGGGGTCAAGGACAGGGCTGCATCCATGCTAGGGCGAGTGCACTATATTCCCACTGCAAGGCTTTTCAGTGTATACAGAAGTAAGCTGAACAATGAATATGTTCTGATCACTCAGCCTCGCATTAAGAACCTGTGGCCATTCTTCATTCCTGTGTCCATCCATTTCTTTTCCCATCTTCTCGGTGTTCTGGAAGGAACTTTAGACAGTGTGCTGTATTTCTTCTATATAGATTTTATTGTGTCTCTCTAATGATATAGATTCTTTTCCCTTTTATCATAAATAATACCATTATTATAACTAAACGTGTAATTGATTCTTCATATTATCAATTATTGATTATTGTTTTAAAGTTTTAATTGCTTGGATCTGAGTCCATTTAATATTAATGTATATGTTAATGTTTTGGATGGTAATTCAGTCTCTTCCAATTGATTTGGAACTCAGTCCCTTTAGCTGCTTTTTTTTTTTTTTTCCTTTTAGTTAACTGCAGAGACTGGGTTGTTTGTTCTGTGAGGTTTTCTTAGTTTAGATTTTATCAATTGCATTCTTATATTTTATTTAACATATGTCTACCCTATTTTTCTGGAAAAATTGATGTGATTAAATTTGACTTGGGCTTTTTCTTTTTCAAAAGAAAGTGTATTTATAAATTTATGTTCACGCACTTCACAGGATAAAATGGAAAAGTTTGCCTTTCCCTAGAGTGTACCTGAATAGCTCAGGTCTGAGGGAAGCAAAAGTATTCTTGAATGATTTGGCTAGGAATGCTGTTGAGTTGGAGGATACTTCTATTATACTTCAGAAGAACATTTGCTGTCTGATTACTCATTACTCATGGTATTTTGGCGCAAGAATTTTCCCTCTGAGCCATTACTTTAGGTTATAGTTCTTTTGCTCACATTACGTCATATAATGGTAAATGTATTATTTAAATTTTTTTCCTAGAGGATTGTTTTCTGCCTTAGGATATATTTTCTACTAGGGTACAAATTGGGCTGAGTATGTAAATCCACTTGTGATTGTATTGTTCAGGTGATCTGTGCAGAGCTGTCTTGCATATTCCCTCTTCTTTTCTTTGGTGCTCTAGTTTTGTCTGTGAGACTTTCTGCCCAGTTACTTGCACATAGATAAGGCTTTATCTCTGTGCTTTGTAACTATTGGTGATAGAGAATGCCATCCTGTGACTCATTTGGTATTTCTTAAGCTGAATTCTGCTTTATATATGATTGAGAGAATCTTGCTTTCATTTTTATTTATTTATTACTTTTCATTAATTCTTTTACTTTCAAGGTCAGTTTATTTTAGATACACTTCTTGCATGAATTAGATTTTGCTTTCTAATACTGCTCTGAAAAAAATCATTGTATTTCTTTTCTTTTTAAATATTTGTGGGGTGTGTGTGTGTGTGTGTGTGTGTGTGTGTGTGTGTGTATTTATATGTCTCATGTAATATGTGCCCTTGGAGTGTCTTGAATCCTCTGGAGCTGGAGTTAAGAGTTCGTGAGTTGTGTGATGTGTGTGTTTGGGAACTGGATTTGCAGCCCCCTGATAGGAGCTGCAGCTCTAGTAACCACTGAACTATCTCCCCAGCCCCGTATTTACAATTTATGATATAACCGGTGCTTGTGTTCTCCATGTTACAGATATTTTCTCTTATTGAATGATCTATATTATGATTCTGCTAATACCAATATATTTTGCTGTGGTGTTTGCCTTTTTGGTTCTTGTTTAAGGAGTTATTTTTAACAAGACTTGTTTTTATTTCTGCTGTTCACAGTTGTTCCGCTGTGTAGTTTGATACTAGTTGTTTCAGCTGGGGATAATTTTATCTCCTAGGAAACACTTGGCATTGTCTGGAGATATCTGTCATTATCTTAGCTAGATAAAGTCATGCTCCTAATATGCTGTGGGTTGATTCCAAAACTGTTTGCAATTCCTGCATACACAGGTCAGCTCTCCCATGTAAATAAAATTATTAACAAGCCAAGAATTTCAGTCATGCTGAAATTGGGAAACTGCTTTATACTCATATGCTATTCTCTTTGTTGTTTATTTTTTTTCAACTTTTATTAGATATTTTCTTCATTTACATTTCAAGTGTTATCCAGAAAGTTCCCTATACCCTCCCCCCTCCCAGCCCTGCTCCCCCACCCATCCGCTCCCACCCCCTGGCCCCAGCATTCCCCTGTATTGGGGCATATAAAGTCTGCATAANTGGAAATAACCTAGATGTCCCTCAACAGAGGAATGGATACAGAAAATGTGGTACATTTACACAATGGAGTACTACTCAGCTATTAAAAACAATGAATTTATGAAATTCTTAGGCAAATGGATGGATCTGGAGGGTATCATCCTGAGTGAAGTAACCCAATCACAAAAGAACTCACATGATATGCACTCACTGATAAGTGGATATTAGCCCTGAAGCTTAAAATACCCAAGATACAATTTGTAAAACACATGAAACTCAAGAAGAACGAAGACCAAAGTGTGGATACTTCGCCCCTTCTTAGAATTGGGAGCAAAACACCCATGGAAGGAGTTACAGAGACAAAGTTTGGATCTGAGACGAAAGGACGGACCATCCAGAGACTGCTGCACCCGGGGATCCATCCCATAATCAGCCACCAAATGCAGACATTATTGCATACGACAGCAAGGGCCAATAATACAAAATACACCAGGGCCAAGAAGTGGGAATGGGTGGGTAGGGGAACAGGGTGGGGGGAGGGTATAGGGGGCTTTGGGGATAGCATTTGAAATGTAAATGAAGAAAATACCTAATAAAAAATTGGAAAAAAAAAGAAAGAAAAAAAGAAAGCCCAGGAGCACCTGGCAGGCCTGGAGCTGCTCACAATGGGCTGAGCTTTCCCCTGATCAGTCACTAATTAAAATGCCTTACATCCAGCTCTTATGGAAGCATTTTCTCAATTAAGGTTTCCTCCCTTCGGGGAACTCTAGTTCGTGTTGAGTTGACAAAGCCAGCGAGTACAAATGCTTACCACAAGTAAGCAATTTTGTGACTTTATTTCAGGTTTGTATGTGTGAACTTTTAAACCCTTTCTCCACGGTTATTCGGATTTTCTGGGTTTTGGTCTTCTGAGATAGTCATTCCCTGGCTCCTGCTGCTATAGGCAATGCCCATGTCCTGGAGCCGTTCACATTGCCTGAGGCATCGCTGTAGCTGCACAGTTTGGTTCTGCAGTCAGTGTACCTCTGGGATTTCTGCTGGGCCCTCCAGTCCCTAGTGCCTCTGTGTACTTTCCCTCAGTGTAAATGCGGCTGTCCAGTTTAGTTTGGATTCTGCGTCTGGCATCTTATTCTCGTATAACTCTCCGCCATCCCCACAGAGATTCTTTGCTACCTGCTGCTGAACTTGTTAAGGCCTCAGGCATGCACTGTCTTGTAAGACTGTACTGTACTGTGTACAGTAGCCATCAGTCACACGTGTCTGTGTCTGCAAATGAGGCTAGTCTAACTTAGGTGTGTCAGAAGTGAGAAATACAGACGGGGTTTTGTAAGTTAATTTTCAAAACCAAAATCCAGGCTTTACTATTTTTATATTGATTAAACATTGAGTGATGATCTGGATATACCAGATTGCATTAAATAATCTAAAATATATAATCAAAGCTCAAATAGAAGTATATGAGATATATTTATGGTAAGAGAAAGAGTTCAGATTATAAAATTCCAGAATGTAGAAATATTTTGGGAGATGTGGGTCCTTATAAAGACAGTTAAAATTTACTTCTATTGTGACCTTCTAAAAATCAGTGATCACATAGCAAATATTTCTAGAATTTTCTTGCTTTAAAACATATAGATGTAGGCTGGGTGGTGGTGGCGCACGCCTTTAATCCCAGCACTTGGGAGGCAGAGGCAGGTGAATTTCTGAGTTTGAGGCCAGCCTGGTCTACAGAGTGAGTTCCAGGACAGCCAGGGCTACACAGAGAAACCCTGTCTCGAGAAAAAAAAAAGAAAGAAAAAGAAAAGAAAAAGAAAAACATATAGATATGTGTGCATCTTCATCAGATACATCAGACAAGCCAGGTATCATGGTTTGTGCTAGCACTCAGGAGGCTGAGGTGAGGGGGTCTCTTGAATGTGAAGACAGCCTGGGATTTCATATTATGTTTTAGGCTAGCTTGTGCAACAGAATGAGATCTAGTCTCAGAAAACAAAGAAACAAACAAACAACAGGTATATCAGACATATTTTCTGAAAGCCACCTAAAAATATCCCGATTTTAATATATAGAGCGCTCTTGGATGTCTGTGTTCTTGACCTGCAGTGGTGACTAGCCGCCTGTCTCAGCTGTTTGGGGTACTCAGCACATTCCTGATGATGCGTCACTGTTTTCCAGAGCTTCTGCGGGCGTTCTCTGCTGTGTGCTCAGTTCTCCCTGACATTCATCGTATGCGTTTACTGATACAAACAACTCCCAATCAGGGCTTTCTGCTAAAATGACCATGATTGACATATACTGATTAAAAGGTCTTCACAGTCATTCTTCTGATGTTATACTACTCCAAGGAAGTCAGATGTTAGAATCGTGATATAACAAGTCTCTTTTATTCTCAAACTGCTTGTGAATAATTAAACTGGAAGGTTTATACTCTTATTCCTGAAGATAGTGAGTGCACTCTTATTCTATTGCCATCTAGTTTCTAATTTATATTTCCTATCTTAGTACTTCGATTCACTTAGTCAATAGAGTCTGCAGTTGTCATTAGGGCAGTATTTTATTCTTGTGACAATCAAGCTGTCTTGTGACAGCTATGTAGACCTCTCCTCATTGACACTGTTCACATGCTAGAATGAAAGGAGTTGATTTTCTGGGACAGATTCTCAGTCACTGCACTTTTGATGTCTTGACAGTGTACCATATTGCCACCTAGCCCGTTCAGGGCTAAACCCCCATGAGGGAGGACCACTGCTGCTTTGAGACAGTACCTTCAATTTTCTCAATGCAGTTCATTCTTCTCACACAAAAATTAACGATACACTAGTACCTAGGAGGACTTTTGAGTTTGTTTTAATGCTCTGCCTTGAAGTAAATGTCAAGATTTCTGTTTCAAGAGGACAGAGATAGAGGAGACATGTTCTTCACAGATAGCATGGCTGGACTCATCTTGTTTGGCCTCCTGGTTGTCTACCTCCCTTCCAAAGCGTCCTAGCTTCCCCTGGAAGGGCTGAATCTTTTTTTGTTTTTTTAACCTTGTTTTTCACTTTAAGTGGCCTTGTTGGCCTTCACCATTCACTACACATGTGTCCATTTGTGGGTTTCAGAATAGTCTCATTTGTTTGTGTGATCACAGGCTTCTGCTGTTGTGACTAGTTGCTGTCATTGCTGTCATTTGTAGAGTGCCTTCAGAGGGAACAGCGGGAAAGGTGTTTGATATTTATTTATTTATTTATTTATTTATTTATTTATTTATTAACAGCAAACCTATTTGAGTTCACCCATCTACTTCATGGAAGAGCGGGGCTTCTGACTTCTCTCCTCTTGTACCCTTTCTCTCAGAGCTCACTATCCTGGAACCCACACAGTGTGGAATGCAAATATGTCAGGGAAGAAGCTTTGGTCATCTGAAGATTTTAGCACTATCAACAGTGATGTTGGCGCAGGCTGTTGGGGTCGCATATTGAACCAGAATTACATCAATGGCAATATGACCTCGTAAGTTATTTTTCAATCTTTTGGGGGTGTTTATTATAACGGATTTTAGAAAACACAGTAAGGAGAAAAAAATGAATCACTTTAATTTTATATACTAGATTCAATTGTTGTAAACATACACTTTATTGACTTACTCTACATATGCCTAATATTTGTTGCAACTAATCCTATTCTATATTAGAGAAAAGTGTGTATTAAGAAAAGTTGGGTCTATTGGGGTACAGTTTACTCAGGCATTACAATGTTTTTTGATAATTTACATTTATTTTAAGTTACTTTGTCATATTATACCATCATATTTTAATATTTGCCTCTAAAACCCAAGAATATTTTCTCATATGCTCATATTATTTTCATAAATATGATCATATAAAATATTTCTAGTTCTCAACCTTTATTCATATTTTTTTAAATGTCAGTAATGAAAGGTATAGCACATCTCTGTGCATTGCATTTAGCAGTTTTGGTCCCAGATTCTTTTTTAATGTAGAATTGTTACCTACCCTTCTTTCATAACTACCTTTAAGATTAAACAAAAACCAAAAACCCAAAACCAAAAAAACAAACACAAAAACCAGGGCCTTTACTTGGTGCCAACTTGCACTCTGACTGTCTGGCTCCTTTAACTTTATCCAACTCTTCACAAAAGGAAGTAGTTAATAAAGAACAACAGAGTCCTGTTTGTTATTAAAGGGGATAGATACTTCCTAAATTCTTTGATGACAGCTTAAGAGTAATTAGATACAACTTAGCCTTATAATTATGAGTCTAATCAAAACAAGCCAGTGTGCACACTTTTGTGCTGGCTTGTTTGGTTAAGATAATGCATGTTCATTTCAGACAATTGAGAAAATGAAGATATGTACAATGGGTGAGATAAAGCTGTCTATAATCTTTCCATTTTGAAACGATGGTCCTTAAAACATTCTTCTGTTTTTATATACTTTTAAATATGAAATTGACACCTTAGCGTATGGTCTGTTAAAGAAGTTGCTTTTTATTTAACAGGGTGTTATGATTTTTTTCTGTCATTTTAAGTATATTTTTACTTCATACCTTTTCCCTTGTTTTTTGTTTGTTTGTTTGTTTGTTTGTTCTGAGGCAGGGTACCACATCCAGACACTATCAAACATCCATATTCTGTCCCATAATGAAGTATTTCCTAACTTTGCCCTGTAGTCAGAAGTCCTGCGGTACTTGTTAGACTGATGTGCAGGCAGCTGCTCACACTTCAGGGTCCTGGAACTTGTACATCTGCTCGGTATTGATGCTGCTTCTGATGATGCCCAAGTTTGGGAAACACCAGTGTACAAACTAGAGAATGCCATGCATGTGTGACGCAGATCAGGAGAGCTCTTCTGATGTCCATTGCTCGTGTGTGTCCCTCTGTGTGTTTAATCGGCATTATTATTTTCACTTTACAACAAGGTAATGAGAAGGGTTAGATTTTCTAAGAGTGCCAGAGTAGCTTTGTGTGTTGGGAGGAAATTTGGTTCAGGGAGGTGAAAATCTCTAGGTGCGCGCTCTTTGTTTTCAGCTGAAAGGAAAACAGCCAGATATAAAAACTTAGGGTCTTACGCCTGAATTTTCTGAGAGCTGTAGGGCCCCAACCCAACTCTGCTCCTGGAGCTCAGTATCTGTGTAAATAATCAGTGTCTATCGGCTGAAAAGAGGCCTAAAGCCAGACCAGCAAGCTGAGCCAGTTAGTAAGTCAGTGGAAGCAGAAATAAGAGGCTGGAGTCGCATCAGTGTGCTTCATCTTCCCAGTCACCCACTGATTAAAAAAACAGTCATCATCCTGTTTCCACAGGTGAGGGGACAGGGTCAGGGGAGGTTAGCTCATGGAGTCTTGATGTGAACCCAGACAGTCTGACTCCAAGAGTTCTTAAAACTGCAGCAGTCCCAAGTCAAGTTCATCAACTCTATGTGAAAATGGGGCATTTGGAGAGCTGTCAGTGGGAGAGCGGTCAATGAGAAAGCTTGTAATTGTCCTTGTTTTAAATCTTTGACAGGTCAAGATGATTCATCTTTCGCCTTTATCACTGTTAAACAGAATTCTTGTATGTGTGTCTCTGTGTGTATGTGTGTATATGTGTGTGTGTGTGTGTGTGTGTGAGAGAGAGAGAGAGAGAGAGAGAGAGAGAGAGAGAGACTTTTAATTCTCTGATTAACTATTAAAATGTTTGGATGAACACTGAACTGGATCTATAAAAATCGGGGTGAACTGAGGCAGCGTATGTTTTGTTTGGTGTACTTAAAAGTTATCTTCATTTACTTATATATAATTATGAGTGATACTTTACTTCAGTCTTTTAGACATAATTTATGTTTTTAATACATATTATTTTGGTGTTTTTTCTTTTTTTTTTTTTAAATCAAACCAATGTTTTAGCACAATTGCTTGGAATTTGGTGGCTAGTTACTATGAAGAATTGCCTTATGGACGAAGTGGGTTGATGACGGCCCAGGAGCCATGGAGTGGACATTATGTTGTGGCATCTCCTATCTGGGTATCAGGTATGGATGTCTAGATTCTATCTCTTTCTCCACAAATTCTTTTAAAGAGACAAACCAGAAAGCACCAAAGAAGGTTGTACAAACTGTCTGTGCTTAAAGACTGTGACTATTTTAAGGGAGTTCTGCCTGTGTTTTATATTATTATTTTTGGTAACCAGATTGCTTTCTGTATTTTATACTTTATTATTCAAAAGACTGCGAAAAAAATCTTTACCAACTGTACAACTGATAGAGGGATAATATCCAATATGTACAAAGAACTCAAGAAGTAAGACTGCAGAGAACCAAGTAACCCTCTTAAAAATGTGGTACAGAGCTAAACAAAAAAATCTCAACTCAGGAATTCTGAATGGCTGAGAAACACCTAAAGAAATGTTAAACATCCTTAGTCATCAGGTAAATGCAAATCAAAACAAGCCTGAGATTTCACCTCATACCAGTCAGAATGGCTAAGATCATAAACTCAGGTGACAGCAGATGTTGGTGAGGATGTGGAGAAAGAGAAACACTCCTCCATTGCTGGTGGGATTGCAAGCTGGGACAACCACTCTGGAAGTCAATCTGGTGGTTCCTCAGAAAACTGGACATAGTAGTCCCTGGGGACCCAGCAATACCATTCCTGGGCATATACCCAGAAGATGCTCCAACTTGTAATAAGGACACATGTCCACTATGTTCATAGCAACCTTATTTATAATAGCTAGAAGCTGGAAAGAACCCAGATGTCAGTAAACAGAGGAATGGATACAGAAAATGTGGTACATTTACACAATGGAGTACTACTCACCTATTAAAAACAATGAATTTATGAAATTCTTAGACAAATGGATGTATCTGGAAGGTATCATCCTAAGTGAGGTATCAAATCACAAAAGAACACACATGATATGCACTCACTGATAAGTGGATATTAGCCTAGAAGATCCGATTACCCAAGATACAATTTGCAAAATACACAAAGCTCAAGAAGAAGGAAGACCAAAGTGTTGATACTTCCCCCCTTCTTAGAATTGGGAATAAAACACCCATGGAAGGAGTTACAGAGACAAAGTTCAGAGCAGAGACTGAAGGAATAACCATCCAGAGACTGCCCCGCCTGGGGATCCATCCCATAAACAACCACCAAACCCAGATACTATTGAGGATGCCAACAAAAGCTTGCTGACAGGAGACTGATGTAGCTGTCTCCTGAGAAGCTCTGCCAGTGCCTGACAAATACAGAAGTGGATGGTCACAATCATCCATTGGACGGAGCACAAGGTCCCCAATGAAGGAGCTAGAGAAAGTACCCAGGGAGCTGAAGGAGTTTGCAGCCCCACTGGAGGAGCAGCAATATGAACTAACCAGTACCCCCAGAGCTCCCTGGGACTAAACCTCCAATCAAAGAAAACACATGGTGGGACTCATGACTCTAGCTGCATATGTAGCAGAGGATGGCCTAGTTGGTCATCAATGGGAGGAGAGGCCCTTGGTCCTGTGATGGTTCTATGCCCCAGTATAGGGAAATGCCAAGGCCAGGAAGCAGGAGTGGGTGGGTTGGTAAGCAGGGGTAGAGGGTAGGGGATAGGGAATTTTCTGAGGGAAAACTAGGAAAGGGGATGACATTTGAAATGTAAATAAAGAAAATACCTAATAAAAATATAAAAGCTGATTACATGGGAAACCAAAAAAAAAAAAAAAAAAAAAAAAAAAAAAAAAAAAAAAAAAAAAAAAAAAAAAAAAAAAAAAAAAAAAAAAAAAAAAAAAAAAAAAAAAAAAAAAAAAAAAAAAAAAAAAAAAAAAAAAAAAAAAAAAAAAAAAAAAAAAAAAAAAAAAAAAAGAAAGAAAGAAAGAAAAGAAAAGAAAAGAAAAAGAAAAAGAAAAAAAGAAAGGGGGTAAGGGGAAAGGCAAGTAGCAGCCCAGGGAGTGGGGATGCCCAGTGATGAAGACAGAGGTGATTTCTCAAGTATGTGATCTCACATCTTGAAAATAGCGATGGAATAAGTATACTTATATTCAGCTTAGTGTGTCTAGAAGTTTTGGGATTATTCTTTTATGTCAGTTCCATTTTATTGATTGTACTAAAGTTAGTGTATAATATTACCAGTAAAAATTAATCATTCATTTTTTTCATTAATTAATCAAAAAGAATGCATGTATTGTGTGAAATAATTGGTTCCTAACTCTATTAAATATTTGAACATATGCATTTTAGAAAATGGCATGATTATGGCTAATATATATGTATATACACACACACACACACACACACACACACACATATATATATATATTCATGTATATACACACATGTATATACACATGGAGTATAACCATATTAATCACTAATAATCCTATAAATAACATTAAATAACAATAACAGACTTTTTCTTTAATATCTTAGTAATATATTTAACTTTATTTTGCTTCAAAATTATACCATAGTCTTTCATTAAAACCATTTCTTCAAAAGAAGATAATTCTAAGTCCACTTGTTTCAGTTTTAAGTCCATATTTTGATAATTATCGTTTATATATTTGTGTTATTCTCAGATTTGTAATCATGGAATTACTCTAAATTCCTTAAGTAATTTTTCAAAATAGTGGAAAAGTTAAGTCAGACTTCTATGTTGATTGGATAACCTCTTGGTTGTTGGAATTATTCTACTCACTTTGCTGAAGTAACACTGTTCTAAGTTTGTGCCTTTGGAAAGTTGGAAAATATATATACATATGTACTCGGAAATAAATTTCAGACCATATAGTAGTTCTGAGGTACATTTATTTGCTTAAAATTTTTTTTATTTACTTATTTTCTTTGTTCTGTTAGGATGGAGTAAGTAGTGACGCTTGGGCAAGGGTTGGGAACAGTCACTCTATTTTGCATTTTGGGAAAAGGAGTGCATAATTAATACTCTTGTATTCCCAGGTTCACTTAATTTTTTCCAGTCATTCAGAAAGTTTTCCTGCAGATATATTTTACAGCTGAAATATTTAAAATGGAAGCATAGACTTGGGAAATACTTTCTTAAAATAGACTATAGCTGCTTAGAATCAACCAGACTGAAATTGGTAGATGGCTATTTTCTTTTAACGTTGTCTAATTCACATCCTTTTCTTCTTTTCTGTAGCTCATACAACCCAGTTTACTCAACCAGGCTGGCATTACCTGAAGACAGTTGGCCATCTAGAGAAAGGAGGAAGTTATGTCGCTCTGACTGATGGCTTGGGAAACCTCACCATCATCATTGAAACTATGGTAATTGTCCGTTGTTGAGACTGAGTTAGTGGGCATCTCATACTTCACCAGGAACTTTGTCTTTAACAGAAGGATCTTGTGTTCTTCTGGGCATAGGGGGGCATGTCTCCTGTCAGTCTTATGACTGACTCCCTGGGAGAAAGGTTGGAGAAGGCTGGTGGTTACCTTGCTCCTTCTGTTGTTTTAAGACATCTTTCTTTTTAAAGATATATTGGTGTAAAGTAATGACTGGCTCTTCCGACCAGCCTTAGAATAATACTCAGACTCAAAATATATTTATAAATACCTTGTGCATATTGCAAGGTTTTTCTCTTATTAGATCATAATTTAAATTATCTCACTTATTCTAATCTACATCCTGCCACATGGCTGGTTATCTGTGCTCAGGTACCATGTGTCCATCTCCTTATACCTTCCTAGGAGGATCTCCTGCCTAGCTCTATCCCAGAATTCTTTCTACCTATTGGATGTCCCACCTTCTATTCTACCCTTCTCTATAGGCCATAGATTTTTTTGATTGACAGGTGATGCATCATGTAATACACATGATATTTTCTCTACAGTATATTGGGATAACTGGTGAACATGTGTCAGTTCCTTTGTTTTTGTAACTAGGAATGGGGCTGCCAAGTTAAACAGTAACTAACGTGAAGAACTGTCAGTTGCTGGTACTATTTCTTCTTGCTACTAGCAGTTTATAGGCTTCATAAGCAGTTCATAGACAATATTCTGTTCAAAAAGGACAAACAGAGGTAAGATAGTTGACTACTAAGCTCTGCCAAGATAGAGTAAGCCAGTCCTTGATATTTCCTACTTCACAAAAAGTCTGTTAGATGGTTCTAGGCCAAAAGGCTAAAGACAAATAATCCAGCCTTATAAAGCATTAAAGGCCATTTAGATAGTAAGCTGTCTCTGTAATTGTTTATGTTTTAAAAGCTATGTTTGGTACTTCCTACATACTCAGACAATATTTAATTTGTTCTCAGATTTCTAACATGGTTAAAGATTAGTTATAGTATCAAAATCAAACTCAAGTTGTTCACATTGAGAGAGAGAGAGAGAGAGGCAATAAAATAAAAGACATAGTTTTCAGGTAATGTTACAAGCTAAAATCTAAAATTATAACTCTTTAAGTTAGAAATGATAGTAGAGTACTTTATCAATTGACAAATATAATGGACTAGATGTTAATTGTATATCATACTTTGTAATTTACATGATTGTTATAGTGTTTTTCAATTTATGTCTGAGAAAAGAGGTTTTTTGTTTGTTTTTCTTTAATTGGACAAAAATGGTGAGATGTAGGAAGTGGCACTGATGCTTTGATCGGGAAGCTGCATGTGAATTGTTCCTGTTCCCCAATTGGTTCTTGTGGTTCTTGATTTATGAATAAAGATGTTATGGGTTAGTGGCGGGGCAGAAGAGGCAGAACTTCCAGGTTTCCTCAGGCAGGGTAGGAGACAACGGTGAGGGAAAGAAAATAAACTATTGCTTTGGAGAGAGAGAGAGCGCGCGCGAACCACCAGCCATGTAAGATCTCGGATGGAGTGGCCATTGGCCGCTTCCCTGACTGGGCTGGGGTAGCAGGTGAGAGAACAGAAACACAACTAAGCTGAGGGCAGATTTAGGGGTGCTGAGCTGGGAGTGAAGGTCCTCTGGAGGCTTAGAAGTGCCTGACCATTGAGCTAAAATAGTATTAAAAATAAGCTTGTGTGTGTGTGCATGCGTGTGCGCGCACGCACACGCCTGTGTCTTTCATTCGCAGGTCCATGGGAACCAGGGCAGTGGCTGGTAGCGCGGTCCTTCCAGAGCTTAAAGGGGGGTGGGGGGTGGGGTGTGGAAGGGTGGTGGGGTGGGAGAGTGGGTGGGTGGGGGTGGGGGGATGGGGGGGGGTCTTAGAAACTATGCCGCCATGCGGCTATTGTATATTTGCTCCCATCCTATTAGGATAGGTCAGGCTGATCCTAGGTTCATAATCCTGCTAGCTCATCCTCCCAATGCTGTAGAATATGCCCAACTTCTCTCTTCCATTCTTTGGCATTCTTTGAAGTAAAAAAGCTCTAAATATATGTGAAGTTCACATTCAGGATTTTTTTTTTCTGCACACTTAGTATCAGATATAGGCAACCACTGACTAATCCAAGGTCATGCAGATTTGAAGTGTAGATGCTTTTTTGGGGGGTGGGGGCGATTGTTACTGTTTTAAGTCTTACATGTAAGTTTCTGATCCTGTTATTCTTGAGGTGCTTGGCATTTGGTCCACTTCTTCCATTTGTGTGTGTGTCTAGCTGCCGAGCGAGGTCCAGCCTCAGTGCGGGGAGGGTCCTGGGAAAGGGGACAAGGGGAGCAGTGCCGACTGAGTATCTCCTCGGAGTCAGTAGTGGATGCAGCTGTCAGTTGAGGTGTTTCCGCTCTGCCCTATCAGTCGCATCAGTCTTCCTTCTTCCTTCTTTTGACAGCTGAACCCAGGCCGTTATTTCCTTCGTGAGAGTTTTAGCGTAAGGATCCTTTTACTGACAGTAGGTGTAGTTGGGTGCTATAACTCTTTTCAGAAGTTTTGGAATTTTGTGTATCTATCATTTTGATTTTCTTATCTGTGTGGTGGAGCACGGAACCCCTCCTGTAATCCCGCTTTAGTTGTTTAAGGCTGGCAGGGTGCTCCTCTTCCATGTTCGTTAGTTACTGAGTCATGTCTCCTCTTTGGTCTTCTGAAGGTTTGGCTTTCTGAGGGGATAGTGCTGTTTGGTTTGTTTTCTGTATCTCAGTATTTCACAGTAGTATTTATTGTCTTCTGTTTATGCTATGGCTTTCGGTTTGCTCTTTTGAGAACTGTCTAGCTTCTTAAAGTAGAAGGCCAGGTTATTCTTTGGAAACACTTAAAAATATATAGGCATTGATAGCCCTCACATCCTCTATATGTGGTACTTTAGTGTAGTTTATCTGTTTTAGGTTTTGTTTTAATATTTTGATCACAAAGTTTGTTTTTTTATTGTCCTTGTGATTTCTTTCTCAATTGCTTTGTGGCAAGGTACTTTTATATTTCTGTGAATTTCGCAACTGTTGTTATTGATACTTTATTTCGTCCCCTTCTGATCGGAGAGCATACTTCCTGGTGTCCCTCTGAGAGGACTGCAGCCATTGCCCCACTGTGGGCTACACTGAGGACTGCCCTGGAAGAATAGCTGCTTTGTTGCCTGTGGAATTCCACGTGGTTGTCTCTCAGATCAGTGTCTCTTGTGAATTTCCTGTTCTGCCTGAAAAATCTCAACAAGTAAAATCTCAACTACTGCAGAATTGTCTCTCTTCTTTTCCCTTGTTCTGTTAGGTTTTCTGTATTATTATTATTATTATTATTATTTTCTTTACATTGCAAAAGTTGCCCCCTTCCTTCCTGGTCTCCCCTCCCCTTTGCTTCTGAGAGGGTGTTCCTCCACCTGCCTCCCCTCACCCCCATACCTCACCCCATTAGGATCGCCCTTCCCTGGGGCATTTTCAGATTTTGTTTTTATTTCTAGTATTTTAATGTATTGACTTCTGACATTAAACTTTCTTTCTGTTTATATTTTTTCCTTTTGTTTTCTCTCCTATTATTTGTCATTGCTACTTTTCTGTGGCTTCTGTTGGCATTTGTTCCCTCACTCCTGTCACCCTTGCTCTCAGCCTGTTGGTCTTCGTTTCATGTAATGCATGTCCCCTTTCAGTAGCACATGGTCGGGTTTGCTTTCCTTAGCCTTGTCTGGCATTTTGGTTGGACTGTTAAATGAGTGTGAGTCTGCTATGGTTTATTTTTGGTTTATTTTTGCCTTGTGATCTTCATGATGATGTTTCTGTCTGGTATCCTCCTCTGCCATTTTATTTGACATTGAGTGAGTGCTTTCTGATGCTGCTTTTTGTTCCTTTAATGACCTTCCTGCTCCATGTTAAAGAGTCATATCTCAGCAGTGGTTTCAGAATTTACCAGACACCCCTTCCTGCCTCAGGACCACCTCAGATTTAAACTGATTGGACCCTGGGGCAATGAAGAAATGCTGTTCTTTTGCCATTTTTTTTTGTGTGGGTAAATTTTCCCATTTTATTGTACATGCCACACCTCCAACAGAAAGATAATAGGATGCTGTGAAGTTATTACTTTATATATAATTTTTTTAAAAATCCGTGAGAAGAAATGAGAACAGTATATGTTTATATCATGTTACATTTATTTTATTTATGGTTATGGTTCTTTGGATCTATTTCTGTGTATTTATGTTACCATTTAGGTCATTTCCTTATTCTAAGCTTTGTCTAGGCCCACACAGTATACATTCATTAAAGTTATATTAGCAATTTATTTTTTATAAACTGAAATAACTTCATATTTGCTATAAATGTTTGCCATTCCTGCTACTTTTTAGGCATTGATTATTTATGCTTTCCCCACAAAATCGCTTGTATATTGTTTGGAGAACTCACATGACTCTTTCTCCTCAGAGTCACCAACATTCTATGTGTATACGGCCATATCTACCATATTATAATGTCTCACATCAGCTGGCTACCTTCACTCTAAAGGGATCTTTGGTAAGTACACGTGTTTAACTTCAGTTCTGGGTTATTATCTGTCAACATATCAGATCAATATTCACTTAGCATTTTTGCAATTATATATTCTTTGAAGACAAAGATATTAGAACATAATCTTTGAACAAGGTAAATTTTATATGATAGTAACATACAAGAAGGGAGAAGAAAACAGTTTAAGATTTTATAGTAATAAAGACATTTTAGAGTAAATAGTTAAATGTTTAACAAGATTTTTACATAGGGCAGATGAGTGTTTTGAATCGAAGGCACTAAGACCTGTTTAATCTTCGATAGTGCTCTCAGGTGTTAATGCAGTGGATTAATTAAATGAGTTAAATGAGTGGAGATTTCTGGATTACAGTGCTCTCCTCTGTAAAAGGAGGCATGGTAGGTTTTTTCAGGGACTCTGGGCACAGTGCTAGAGGCAAGTGTGTTAGAAACAGGTCTTGCAAACTTTATATGCCCCAGTAAAGGGGAACGCCAGGGTCAAGAAGTGGGAGTGGACGGGTAGGGGAGCAGGGAGCAGGGGATAGGGGACATGGCGTGGTATAGGGAATTTTCAGAATAGCATTTGAAATGTAAATAAAGAAAATATCTAATAAAAAAAGAAAAAGAAACAGGCACATTCCCGAGCATGCACAGCTGAAGGGAATTTAATAAGGTATGGTCATAGACTCATTCTGCGCCTACCTAGCACAAGGTCAGAGAACACATACATGTTCGAAAGGGGAAGATGACAGGGGTACTTCTGAGCATGCCCAGTTCAGTGTTATAATGATTGAGCTGATGCCAGTCAGTGTCCCCAGGCTGCGTCCGGTTTTCCTTATGTGTCTCTGAAGTGTCTTAGTTGAAACAAAAGCGGAAAAAGACAAGTCTCTGGAGGTGGTTAATGCAGTTGCTTGCTGCTTGTGGTGACAGGGCGTGAAAGATTGGCTTAAACAATGTCCTCCTGTTTTCCAAACCTAGAGGTGCTCCTTTCAGTGACGGGAA
Source organism: Mus minutoides (assembly GCA_902729485.2). NCBI lineage: Eukaryota > Metazoa > Chordata > Mammalia > Rodentia > Muridae > Mus > Mus minutoides. Next base: position 768,511 of record LR749580.1, read on the forward strand.
ACAGTGGGCATTGCTTTCTTGAGGTATTAATATCAGGAATTGATGAATCTCTCAAGTATGTTTTCTTGTGTTTTCTCCACAGAGAGAAATACAGGAGCTACAGGTGTGGTATACCAAGCTGGGAACACCACAGCAGAGACTTCATTTTCAACAACTGGATACTCTATGGGTAGTCTTAACATTGATTTCTATGTGTGGGACATTACAACGGTAAAAAGGGGCAAATTTGATTAATGAATTAAAAAAATGAAGTTGATTTTATGGCTGCAGGACAGTAGAGATAAAGTGCATTCATATCTTCCTTAAATAGAAATCGTGATGAAGGTGTGAGAAGCTCTTATGTTCACAGCTGGGCTGTCCTTAGACACTAGTTATATTGGTGGCTGTGCCGCTATTGCCTGGCTGCCCGCTTTGAGACTGTCTGCCTCTGCCCAGCCTGTGTCCCCACAGCAGTTGACTGTAGGCCATCCTGCCCTCTGTGGGTTTCTCTTATGCTTTTGTTCTTTCTTCTCTCTGCTACTCGTTTCTGTTTGGTCTCCCTTATGCCTCCTTATTCGGACAGTGCCCCAGGTCTCTGCAGACTCAGTCAGACTCTCTGGGCCAGCCATCACAAGGCTAGAGAGTGGTGTGCCTAGAATAAGAGTGTATCAGCAGCTTTCCCCACAGGTACACATTCCCCACCTGTGCCCCACTGACCTGCCACATGAGCCCCACTGACCTGCCACATGAGCCCCACTGACCTGCCACATGACCCCCACTGACCTGCCACATGAGCCCCCACTGACCTGCCACATGAGCCCCACTGACCTGCCACATGACCCCCACTGACCTGGCACATGATCCCCACTGACCTGTCACATGAGCTCCACTGACCTGTCACATGACCCGCACTGACCTGCCACATGAGCCCCACTGACCTGCCGCATGACCCTCACTGTCCTCTCATGAAGCAGAAAACAGATTCTCTTTCCAGATGCTTATCTCAGTAGCTGGTGTTTCCTTCATATCTGTGAAGATATGTCACGTCATGTGTCAGTTTCTTCAAAGCCTTACTCACTGGGTCTAGTGTAGGGCTCTGCGTGGGTCTCATTTAGTCTCCCCACCACTTTGATGTCCTTGAGACTGGGGATTTGCTTTCTTTTGCTTTTAGTCCAGAGGCATACGGGGCTTGGTAACTGGTGATTTCTCAAGAAAGATTTCAAAGAATAAAGTGGCCCCAGAAAATAGGTTAATTACATCATCTATTTGACTTAATCTGATGGATTTTTAATAATGATTAATGTTCTAGTTAGCTAGTCAATATCAATGGTTAAATACCCATTAGGCCACTCTGTTCCTGTATAATAGTTTGCTAGAAATAACATAATCAAATTGATCTCCCGCATAGGAATATTGTTAATCCTGAGGCAGAATGTGGCATCAGATATTCATGGTTCTGCTTCTATTTACCCTTAAAGCAATGATACGACGCTAAACCCTTTAATTCAGTGTAGATAAAACTTATTAAAGTTTCAAAGGAGGTTCGAGCTCAAGCCCACTTTAGTTATGAAAGGATTCAAATGGCCCCAGAGGGCTATGCTAATCACAGGACTGTGCTCTAGAGAATATTTCCCCTGGCCACACTTTGAGGTGAACTAAGCAAGACCTTTATAAACATGTGGTTTAATTCTCAGAACTGTCCTCTGATGTATGTATTGTTAGCCTCAAGGAGGCTCACTGTAACACATAGCCAGCCCACTAATTGAAATTTAAACTGACTATATGATGAACAGATTTTAAGTTTTCTTTCTTAATTGTAAGATGTTTCTTGTGCTTAACAGCTGAGGTGTCTGTGGGGTTTGTTTGTTCTTTTCTTTAGCAAGGCTCTGAAAGAAGCAGGCAGGCTGCTGAGTTACAGTAATTGAATGTCCCCAAGCTTTAGAGAGCTTCCAGTGTAATGGAAGAGTAGGGCGACAGATAGACATTCAGGCATCTTGTCATTCATTGCTCCACCCCGAATCTGGTGAAATTCTTTCTATAAAATATTATTTATACGTGCTTCTAAAATACCCTTAAACTTGTCAAGGGCCTGGGTATTTATTTCTGGTCTTCCTCACATGTTTCGGAAGTCCTAACAGAATGGCTGTTTATGCTTATTTTTTTTACTGCTCCCCAGCACCTGGCCTTGAACGTGGGGCTGTCTTCTCTTTCAGCTCCTTGACAGCAGCGGCAGTTTCACCCTGGAACTGGAGGAGGATGAGATATTTACACTCACCACTTTGACCACAGGTCGCAAAGGCAGCTACCCTCCCTCTCCCAACTCGAAGCCCTTCCCAAACAACTATAAAGATGATTTCAATGTTGGTAAGCAGTTTTAACCAGGCGTGACCTGTCATCCACCTCCTGCAGAGGTAGGGCAGAGTTTCTTCTTGTCAGACTGGATGAACAGTAGCCCTTGGAGCGGTGGCTCTCAGCCTTCCTGGTGTTGTAATGCTTTAATCCAGTTCCTCATGCTGTGGTGATCCCCAACCACAACATTATTTTCATTGCTACCTCATAACTGTAATTTTTCTACTGCTGTGAATTATAATATAAATACCTGATATATAGGATGTCCAGTGTGCAACCCCTGTGAAAGGTTTGTTTGAAACCCCAAAGGGGTCTCGACCCACAGGTTGAGAAGCACTGCTTCAGCTGAAAGTTATAATTCTAAGTTGTTCTGGATGAAACTTACAGTGTATAGCTAGGTACTGCCGTCCTGGCTGCGGCT
>LR749580.1:1483345-1575845 GCA_902729485.2 Mus minutoides
GCCACAAATATTGATCAGGGCATATGAATAACAATTGTTCTTTATTAACCCATAATTAAAGTTTACTGAAACATCCTTGATTTTACATAGTGAGCTCTTTTCTCACTGTACAGGTTAGAAATCTGAAGTACATACAAAATGCATTTATAAATATGCATGTCCTAAATTAGAATTATTCCAGATATGCTAACATAGTAGTCCATTCCATGTTACACTGATGATATATATATATATATATATATATATATATATATATATATATATATATATATATATGCCAAAATGCAGGGTCTCAGGGGTGCAGAAACAAGAGAATCCTCATAAAGTTTCTGGTCTCACAGTCCACTAGACATAATGGCAATGAAACTTTACTTCAAACAAGGTGGAAGTTGACATGAGGACTGACACCTGAAGCCATTATTTGATCTCTACAAACCTGCTACACTATGAACCCAGGGGTACACAAACACACACGCACACACACACACATGCACACACACACACACACACACACACACACACACAGGAGAGAGGGGGGGAGGGAGGGAGGAAGGGGGATGGAGGGACAGAGACAGACAGACAGACAGACAGACAGACAGACAGACAGACAGAAATCATGGTGCCTCACCTCCCAGTATCATCATCCTGAAAACCATGCTACTAATACATTTACTGCTTCCTTTGGAGGACACATGAGAACCATAGCAACTTCCTCATCTCTTACAAGCCCTTAGCAATTCTTTCTAAAACGTATGATCTTCATTCTGCCTTAGAAAACAGTTACTGATTTCAATTTGTATTTCTTGGGAATTGCAATGGCCAGTACCACTTTCCCAACTGTGATCAGAATGTAGAGCACGCTTGGCAGCTCTGCCCACTCTGAGTCTGTCATTTGCAATCACCCACTGAAAAGTTGGATGTGTCACACTGCTTTCTGCAGCTCTGTTTTCCTAATGTACCTTGTATTGTGGCAATTCTGTGAAGTAGGATCTAACTGTGTTTTCTATGAAACTTTATTTGCAATGAGTGATGATTAGGTTCATATATTTTTTTATGTTTTATTTTTCATGTATGTGCAACTAAAATGTGCACTTCTGTGTGCAGGTTCCTGTGCTTGTATATGCACAGAGAACAGAAAGAAGCATCAGATTTTTGGAGCTGTGCTTACTGGAGTTTGTGGGAAGCAGGCTTGATAGGAGAATGCAGGGTCCTTGACTTGGCTTCTCATGATTCTGAGTGAGTGCTCTTAACGTTTGAGTTATTGCTCCAGCCCTGGTTAAATCTGAGTTTCTGGCTTTGGCTAAATGTTACTTTTAAATATGTGATCTGGAATATACTTATGATTTTTTATTAGATATTTTCTTTATTTACATTTCAAATGTTATCACCTTCCCTAGATTCCCCTCCGAAAATTTTCTAGCCCTTCTTCCCTCCCCCTGCTCACCAACCTACTCCTTCTGGCTTCCTGGCCCTAGCATTCTCTTATACTGGGGCATAGAACCTTCACAGGACCAAGGGCCTCTCCTCCCATTGATGACCGACTAGGCCATCCTCTGCTACATATACAGCTAGACCCATGAGTTCCACCATGTGTTTTCTTTCATTGGTGGTTTAGTCTCATGGAGATCTGGGGGTACTGGTTAGTTCATATTGTTGTTCTTCCTGGGGTCTGCAAACACCTTTGGCTCCTTGGGTACTTTCTCTAGCTCTTTCATTGGGAACCTTGTGCTCCATCCAATGGATGGCTTTAAGCATCCACTTCTGTATTTGTCAGGCACTGGCAGAGCCTCTCAGGAGACAGCTTTATCAGGCTCCTGTCAGCAAGCTCTTGTTGGCATCTGCAATAGTATCTGGGTTTGGTGGTTGTTTACGGGATGGATCCCCAGGTAGAGCAGTCTCTGCATGGTCATTCCTTCAGTCTTTGCTCCGAACTTTGTCTCTGTAACTCCTTCCATGGGTATTTTGTTCCCCCTTCTAAGAAGGATTGAAGTATCCACACTTTGATCTTTCTTCTTGAATTTCATGTGTTTTGCAAACTGTATCTTGGGTATAATGAGTGCTTTTAATATTTGAGTTATTTCTTCATTCCTGGGTTCATGCTGTTCTCAGAGATATTTAAATATGAGTTTCTGGCCCTTGCTAAATGTTACCTTTAAATATGTGATCTGGAATATAATACTTATGAAACTATGCATTTGACACATTTTATGAAAGATATGTGAGTTCTCATGGGTCTAAATCATAAACATTTTAGAATTATAGATAGATGCAACAAACATTTAATTAATCTCTGCATGAAAATATTTAACAAGTTTTATGGTATATTGCAAAGGTTATTTCCTGTAGCTATATTATTAACAATCTGAGTATACATAGTAATTTTTATAGTAATAGTTTATTACTATGTCAATAAACAATGTGTGTTTATAGTGTGCCTGCCACTGTGATAAATAATCTCCATATATACTACCAGTAAAAGCTCACAACAATCTTCATGAGTTGATTGCACTTATTCCATTTTGTATATGGGAAAATATGAGCCTCAGCCAAAGTCATATAGCTAGTAAGCTGGAGAGGAGAATTCATGACAAGCCAGAAACCGTACCTATAATGCAGAATTGTTTTTCTATATTCAAGGTCTCTGTGATCTGTGTGTGTGATGGGTTTGCCAACCGTGGGACTTTCTCTTCAACCTTTAGTTAAAACAGTGTTTCTCAACCTTCATAATGCTGTGATGCCTTAATACAGTTCCTCGTGTTGTGGTGACCCCTAAGCATAAAATCATTTTCATTGCTGCTTCATAACTGCAATTTTGTTACTGTTGTGAGTTGTCATAAATACCTGTTTTCTGATGGCCTTAGACAACCCCAGTGAAAAAGTTACTTGACTTAGTACAGCAAGGGTCATTTGGCCCACAGTTTGAGAACCACTGCTTTAAAGGCTGTTGTTATGGTAGGAACACTCTACTTACTATCTAGCACTCTTCTCTCTGGCTTAGAGGCTACATTTTGCAACACTGTTTGACTTTAGAGCTACTATTTTCAGGGTCAAACCTCATATGGGCCCATCAAGATTAGACCAAGGGCACCTGAAATGGTACCTTAAACAGAGAGAAGAGTCCCTCTAGACATTGTTTCAAGAAGTATTCTGATATTTCTCCTTACCATTGTACCCGAAGAAAACCTCTGATTTCCTATTAGCCTTTCTTGGTTAGTGACTCAGCATCCAGATAAGAACCACTAAGTTAAACAATTCAGCTCTATAATTAACTTCTATGATTATTTTTAAAAAATTTCAGCCTTTACATATTTAGTACTGTTTTATTTAGCATTCTGAGAATCTAAACACAAAGCAACTAAGTAATTCACTAAGGCTAAATAAGAAGTCTGTAGTAGGCCACTAGTCTATGCAGTTTGCTGTGATGAAGTAGCAATTTGCATTAGTATTACCATAGCAAATACTAATTTAAGCCTAAGAAACACATATTTTTCCTAACAAGGAAGAAATTAGATTCTGGGTGTGGTAATTCCCACTCATATTCCCAGAACTTAGGAAGTAGGGCAGGCAGCCCAGGAATTCAAGGTCAGATGAGGAGAGAGAGCAAGTATAATGCTACCCTGTGCTACATGAGAACTTCACCCAAACAAACAAACAAACCAACAAACTGGAGTTTAGGTATCATTTAGTTCCATGTGAAATATTTATTAGCAGATCTATAGCAGTGGTTATTAATGATCCTAATGCTATGACTATTTAATTCAGCTCCTGTGGGACAGCAATAACCCAGGGTTATGAAAGAAGTGTCTAGGAGGGCTTCAATCATAGATACTTTAGATGAGAGGTATCCCAACCTGATCCTAACCTGGTACCATAAAGCAGGCTGCCCCAGCATCAACCCTAGTAAAATATCTATTACACTGACATTTATCTGGTTTCATTCCTTATGCCCCTTGAGTAAGCTTCTTCTAGCAACCATGTCCTGGACAATTGTACAAGGTCACACAAACTTTGACCCAGATACCCTGGCCACCTCTGCAGGGACATAAATACCCAATTCTCTCTCTCTCTCTCTCTCTCTCTCTCTCTCTCTCTCTCTCTCTCTCTCTCACACACACACACACACACACACACACACACACACACACACATTAAATTCAACCAATTATCTGAAGGTATTTCAGATGTCTGTGTGTGTGTGTGTGTGTGTGAGATGTTCTTTGCCTGTGAACTCACCATTGACCAAGATCATGCCTGCACCTTCCCACCTGCTAGCCTCCCTCCCTTCAAGCCAGTTTAGGATGCAATGGGCCTGACTACCCCCAGTGGGGGAGAAGTTGACACTGGTTATCAAGTTCCTCGTGTGCTGACCCCCAACCATAAAATTATTTTGCTGCTACTTCATAACTGTAATTTTGCAACTGTAATGAATTATAGTGTAAATATGCCAGATATCTAATATGCAATCCTTATGAAAGGATCATTTGACTCCCCCAAAACGTCCAACCCACGGATTGAGAACTGTTAATCTAGATTGTTTCGAAAGACTTCATACACTTTTCACGAACAATGTAAAGAGTATTACATTGAGACAGTAAGGAATAAGTAAAATAGACTTCTGACATAAAAGCAAAGCATAGTAAGAAGCCAGACATTTCTGAGGGCATCTTAGTAGCCTAAAACTTTTGAAGGATCTTGAATCCAAATAAATTATAAAATCGTGATCTCTGAAAACTTGTCTTAAATGAAATCTTTTTCTTTTTCAAAATGTTAATATTGCAGAAAATACCTCCCATAGTCCTTGCTGGGGCATCTTGGAGTAGTTTATAAATGCTGATGGATAGGTTAGAACCTATGTTGGTGCTTTTCCTAAAGGCTGCCCACTCACTTTGGACATATGTTTATAAGATGAGCATTAAAGTTCTGACTGTAAATAAGAAGCCCTCTGGAAGCTGTATTCAGAAGATACTAGATCACTAGAATGTTTGCATCTTCTCTTCTTTTAACATTCATTGAAACCTGGTGAAATAATGAGGATTATGTTTGAGGCACATCCACATGAAGCATAGCCTGAGGAAATTAACATTTAAATTCTGAGAATGAGTACATAAAGCAATCAGACATATGCCCAGTGCTGTTTGCATTATTTAGTGAAATTCTAATTATTTAGAGACTATGCATAAAATGGACAATTTGTATTTAAAATTGGAAGCTTAAGTCCTTGACTATATAATTGTACATGATTTCCTCCCTAGGGCTATAAAGAGATTCTTTAATCTTATGGTAATTACACTTGAACAGGAATTGAAAACACTTGTTATTTAAATAAAATCAATAAAAAGAGCTGTCAAATATCTACTTGAACTTATCCCATGGAAATCTTTAAAGTCCCGCTCATTTCTTTTTAGAGTATAAAAATATTTCTATCAGTTTAAAATGAAGATCTGAACATATTAACAATTCCCCTAGCATCATGTACCCATTGCTCTGCCCGACCCTGACAAGGCTCATTATATTCTCTAGTTTCTTAATTTCTCTTTTATGGATCATTGAGCCTGGACAGAATTATAAATGAAGTCTTACAATATTGATGGCACATAATATGGGAACTATCTAACTGGTTTCTCTACTTGGCATACGTTTCAAATCCTCACTTGGGTGTGAGGTCTTCACTTGTAGGGTTGAGCAATATTTAATTGTAAAGCTCTGATATGATTTTATTTGCCAAAGCATCAATTTATGAGCACTAAGAGCATCTGCTTTTAATGACAGGGTTAAATGATGAATGTGGAAATGCTTTGGCATCTTCAGAAGCATTTGTACTGGGTTTCATTCTCCCTTTGGGGCATAGGGGATTAAAGTTCTCTGTGTCATCCACAATGCTTGCCATTTTATGCTTATGTTTTTTATGCTTTTGCTCCATAAACAGTTGCTTCATAGTGGGCTAGATTTGCATTTCCTTATGAATAATGATGTACCTTGTGTGTATGTAAATTTTCATGTGCATGCATTTTTACTGAGTTTCCAGGAAGCAGGTCAATATGGTAGAAGTGGTAGTTATCTTTGGGAGGGCTTCTGGGGAATCATCAATGATTCTTGCTCTTCTATTCACTTCTAGGCTGCACCTCATATGACTACTGTGATTTTTGAGATGTTATCTTTATCAAAGAAGCAGAAAGAAGAGACAGTGAATAGGGTGGACAACTACAATGTTCTCTGTTTCTGTTGAAATTCAAATGTTTTTGTTAAATAAATGCTTATTAGTATGTGATAATTTGTGGTCATATTCCACTGTTTTGAAAAGTTGTTACTGCCTTGAAGGAAATCTTTAAACAAACACTGTGGATCTCCTCTGTCCCACATGTTTAATGAAAACTCAAATCTGCTTTTTGTTTCTTGAGGGAGCATCTCATTCAATAGCCTTGGCCACAATGAAATTTACTATGCTGCCCAGGAAATCATGCCAGTTCTCTGGTCTCAGACTCATGAAGACTGGAATCAGAGGCGTGAGCCACTAAGTCAGCTGAAGAATCCATTATTTATTTATGCAATGCTTCTTGTTGATCTCCAAATAATTATTGTATGGGTTAGATCTTATATCCTCCTTATGGGCATGGCTGCACATTTCTGATTCTTGTTCTTTTTTCAAGTGAATCATTCTCCTTTCTTTCTTTCTTTCTTTCTTTCTTTCTTTCTTTCTTTCTTTCTTTCTTTCTTTCTTTCTTTCTTCCTTCCTTCCTTCCTTCCTTCCTTCCTTCCTTCCTTCCTTTCTTTCTTTCTTTCTTTCTTTCTTTCTTTCTTTCTTTCTTTCTTTCTTTCTTTCTGCAGGCCTCCATTGTGTTGTTCTGTTCCTATTTAATTAGTATGGATTTTAGAAGACAGTGTATATTGAATTTTTTTAGTCATTTTTATAATCCAGAAATCCTGAATTAACTGGACTTCAAATATATGCCTTTGTCTGTACAACTTGATATAAAAGGAAGCCATACCTTATAAAGTATAGATAAAAAGTTAAGGATAAAGTGACATATATACATATAAACATAAGAAATGGTATTAGCTTGCCAAGTGGGATAGAGGAAGACAGCAATATCTTACTTCTATATGTTTTGACACACGATTTGCATTCAATCTGTCACATTTGGACAGGGTGAATAATTACTTCATCTTGATTCTCTTATTTGAAATTGCTCTCTACACACATGATAACACAAACTATAATTCCTGGGGTTTCTGGAGACGAATATTGAAAACCTTACTGATGGTTTTACTTGAATTCATTTTACCTAAGTTGCTTTTACTTTTCCCTCCTTCCAGCCAACACTTTAATACCTTGCTTTTTCTATTTTAGATTGATTCCAAGTCTTGACAAAAACTTAGCTTTCATGTGGAATTTTCAGCTCACATACAATAGTCTCAAGGGAAGGTCAATGACATTCATTCATTTTATTTTCAGCAGATCAGTAAGGGAAACCATTATCCATTCATTTCTTCAGGACCCAGCTTTGATGAAGTAATGTCTGCATTTTGATTCAGTGAGCATCTTTTTGGTACATTTTCCTTTGTGCTAAATTAATTTAAACTATTTTTTGTTCTTTTAATTATGTAATTCTCCATCAATTTGGGACACAGCCCTCCCAGAGGAGATATAAGAGACTTTTAGGCTTCTTCTATTCCCTAGTTTATATTTTTATTCTTTCATTGGTTTGAAACTTAAAATTATTTACCTATATGGACATGGTTATGTATATAATGATATCAGCATGTGTCTCTATTGTGTATGTGTGTATGTTATATTATCAATTTTTTAGTCACAACATAGAAAGAAATCATTAATTTAGTAAACTGATTTCATAATTGATTCATTCACTCAAACTCATAAGTTGATTTCACACACTGTTGTTTGTTGTTCCCCTCCCCATAATTCCAAATAATATCCTGAAAAAAAAATCATAGTCATCTACTTTGTCTCTTTGCTAGTTTTATTTTACTGATTTAAGACACTCATTATTCAGTGCAGAGTTTTGATATTATTTCAAATAGCACCCCCAAAGCGGGGTTTCTTTATCAACAGTAGGTAAATCTTGAATATTTATTGCTTTTTTATTTGCACAATTAAATTTTTTCCATTCAAGTAGATTTCTATGAAAAAAAATATTGACCCAGTGGGAACAAAAGTAAAAATAAATGAAGACAAAATATAGTGACAGAGGAAATAAGATTGCAGATGGATGGCTGTGCTCCCACCCAGGCAAAGAATTTTATTGCAATGGGGCATGGGATTAAGTTACGGCTTTAATTATGGTAACCATGAGAAAAGTGAAATATGGTGTATCAGCTAGCTCAAGTTACCTTGATTAAGGGAAACTGAGCTGGACATGAGAGGAGCAATTTCCCTGCTTCGGATGTTCCTAGAGCATTTTGCTGTTAATTCTCTATATAGAGCAGTGTCACACAGAGGTGATGGTGTTCTCAGATGTTGTGTCAGGATGGATTCTGACTCTAAGAGAAAAGACAACAATGAAAAATGAAGTTAACTGCTTTATCCAATAGCCAACCACTCGGCATTCTTGCTTGGTACACAGGATGTCGATTTTGACTCTTCTTCAGTACTGGTTTTCTGTCTCTGTGTTGAGATGGCTTCTTGTAGCTTCCTGGTTGAAATCGAGCAACAATTATTATTTTTTTTTAGCTATTTCTATGGATTTTATTAAATTTCATCAGCACCCACAAGGCTCATCCTAAAAGTCACTGAAGTCAGAAGCTGCCTTCCCTGTACATACACAGGGCAGGGGGGGGGGTGGAAGAAGGGAGGATATGCATAAGAAATGGGGGGTGTCAGGATAAGGGTCACCTATTTTTACTCCTTCCTCTATAAATATTTGTAGAAATCTATATTCTTAGATGCTTTGAGATGCTATACTTGGCTTTGGTCTTGGTTTTCAAGTGAAATGATTATTTTTTGTCACAGTTCTGAAATGAACGTGATGCTGACTCTTACACTATTGCAATAAGGCACAGTTTAGAGGAAGGCTGAGGCACTAGGAAGCCAGTAGTGTGCCTTGAGATAGCAACTCTTGGTAAATTTGAAAAAAAATTGCATAAAGAAGTTTCTACTTGGCATGTGATAGTCTGTTTTTCAAGAGATAGGGTTCCTCCTCTTATATGAAATGTCAATGTTAAAGTCTAATTTTTAAACACGTGTGTGGACATGAGTGATGGACACATTGAAACCAGAAGAGCCTGTCATGACAGTCCAGACTTGGAGTTATAGATGCATGTGAGTCCCATGGCTAGATGCTGGTAACCAAACTCAGATCTTCTACAAGAGCTATGTATCCTTTTAACGGCTGAGACATCTCCCCAGATCTCAGATCCCTGGAATGTCAATTTTTTTTTTTTTATGTTTTGCCATGGTAAAAATCAACAATAGCATCAATGATATGTTTTAAGATATAAAATTATTAATATTTTTTAGATATCCAGGTTTAAAACCTTGATCCTCATGCCTCTCCACTTTAAGTATGGAGATTACAGATACGCATCATCATGCCTGCTTTAGAAACACTTTTAAAATAAATGAAAACAGCTTAAGGGTCTGAAAATATATGACTTTACTTCTTCAATTGACACTAGAAAAATTAAATCTGTATAAAATGCTAAAAAGTTATGAATTATATTCACCAACATTTGAGTCTTGCTGTGGAACAATAGCTGTACAATTAAAATGGATTTAATCAAATTGAATCTCCATCATAAAAAATTACTTATCAAAGAAGCACAAAAATCATTATTAAAAGCTGGTTCTATCAATAGAATGGAGGCATACCAAGAGTTCTGACCTCAATATATATGTAAATGTGCAAGCTAAGTTCTTAAATGTAACCATCAGTTCTGACAAAATTCAAGGGTATCTTTAAAAAGAATGTAAATACATTGTATAAAATGCTATTCTGATGCTCTCCACAATTATACAGCACCAAGCATATCTAGTTTTCTATATGGTAGTTTTTCTCCATGGAAAATAGTTTTCTCTTTCTATGGCCAAAAGTCTCCTCCTCCATTTTTCTTTTTTAGTAAATCAATAGATAGTATGTGATGTTCTAAAGAGACACAAATAAATACCAGCTCCTTAATCTATTGATGTTTTCACTTTATACTTTAAGCTAACAGAATGCAAGGCCTGTATTTGAACTTTTAAGTTGAACATCATAGCAATGCAATACGTGACTTTTAACTCAATAAAAGACCGAGCAAACAGCCTTCAATACACCATCTTATTTCATACTTAACAATTGAATCATTCCATTTCTTATACTTTTTGGTAGCTGATACTTTTTATATGTCCATAAAAAATCAATAAATGATTTGTGATACCTTTAATGGATGGTAAACTAATAAAAGAATTTTCATTTATCGGACAAATCACGTTCTGGCACAAATTGCTCTCCTAAAATGTGTTCATTAAATGAATTCTTTTCAAAGTCACCTTGAATGTTTAACAAATTGTTCATTTGTTAAAGTCTTGGCTATAAACAAATCGGGCATAAAACAGAGGTAAAAATGCTTAGTGTCTTAACTGGTAAAGGACAATGGGATGCTGAAGCAAATACAAATGACATCACCTGGCACAGCTGTGGATGGTGAGGAGTCAAAAAAAAAGTCAGCATTACTTCTGATAACATTATGCCTTATTTTCTGAGAAGTGAGACTCCTCACTAGGTTTTAGAAGAAAATACAAATAAAGCATCTATATCCAGTACAAATCTCCCAGTCTATGCACACAATGAATTTAGGAGAAAATAAGTTATCAAATAATTTACCTACCAATGTACACAGTAATTCGTTCATATACTGAGCTCACAACCACATCAAAAATTTCGTGTATTTCATATTACAAAAATATATTTGAGCCATTATGCATCTGAAATGGTACTTTCGTTAAAAGTTCCAGCAAAGAGTAAGTCACCAAAATAATTTCAGGTTTAAATCCTGTGTTGACTTTCCTATATTATTACTAGGGTCTGGGTAAGTGCTGCCTATTTCTCATGACCCTGACTGGGACCACTAATGTAATTAAGTTGCTAATGAAGAGTACCTGATGTAGACTTGATTCAAAAATGGGTACATTTCTGAATCCATACCAACCAGTTGTCATCATTTCCAAAGTTTGGAAAAACTTTGCTCCTGAAATATTTTTGTTTGAATTGTGCTAACTTTCTAAGTGAACTTTTGCTTTTCCTCATTTCAGTGATGGCTATACATCAAATATTGACTTTTGAGGTACACCTTGCATCTTAGTAAATGAAGACCCTTTTTTTCACATATCCAGGATATACACAAGATCACTTGGGATGTGGGGATTTTATTTAAAATTATCACAATCTTCACTCAGGAATCAATAGACGTTTTTATTTTATTTATTTCTTGACAAAAGACAAAGTTTATTTTTTTAATACCAAATTACATGAATTATTATCAAGTTGGGAAATGAGCATTGTTAAGCTATTTTAGACAATCTGAATAATTTTGTTTCAAATGCCAAATGCCATTATAAACAGATGTACTGGAACTATTTCCCACAGTTTGTCTTATTTGTTTTTTTTTTCTTTCTGTTTTTTATTTTTTATTAGATATTTTCTTAATTTACATTTCAAATGCTATCCCAAAAGTTCCCTCTACCCTCCCTCTGCCCTGCTCCCCTACCCACCCACTCCCACTTCTTGGCCCTGGCATTTCCCTGTATTGGGGCATATAAAGTTTGCAATACCAAGTGGCCTCTCTTCCCAATGATGGCCGACTAGGCCATCTTCTGCTGAAGGGACCCTGATATAACTGTCTCATATGAGTTTGTCTTATGTGTATAGTGGCAAAGAAAGCATCTCTTGATGATAACAGCCACCCAGTTCCATCTCAGTGAATGCCATACAGCCAAATCAAATTCTCAACCCTGGAAATATATTCAACCATCGTTTCAGCTAATACCAATGTCTAGAACATTTGCCAGTTCTTGTATATAGGCAAAATTTACTCTTTTACATTTTAAGTCATTGACCATTCGATGAGGAGCTATCGAGAATTGTTGGTGGGTCAGGGAGAGATGGTCATTTTTCTTTGAGTGTGCAGGCTCTGGTGGGTTGCCCATGCTAGAATGGATGACTCCATGCTCATGAAAGTGGAGACAATATAGCCAAAACTGGGGCACAGTAGAATAAACTAAAATGTAGGGGATAAATAAATATATAATGCATATGAAGTTAGAAGGGGGCATATTGGGGATGGCTAGGGAGAGATGGAAGAGGGTGACATGTGCTGAATTGATCATAATGCATTGTTTGCATGTGTGAAATTCCAAAGGAAAGTTTTAAATAAATAAATAAATAAATAAATAAATAAATAAAATGAAAGTTCACAATCAAGTTTTCCATCTCTAATCTTTCTCAAGCACATTCAGATTATCCAATTTTCTCTTTCTTTTAAAAAACTTATTAATAGTTCTTTGAAAATGCTATCATCCCTACTCCTCTATGTGACCTGTCTCAGAACACTACCATGCTTCCCTACTTTCATCCACGCAACTTCATTTCCTCCTTTATTTGTATTTCATGTTTGGATTTTTTAAAATAAATACTTGGACTCCATTTTGGCCACCTCAATACTTTTGGGTGAGGCTATCTACTGTTACAACACCTTTAAAGTAAGTTGACTCTCCCTTCCCCAGAAGTCATTCAGTGTCTATAGCTCTTAATTGTTAAGGCGTGTGTGTGTGTGTGTGTGTGTGTGTGTGTGTGTGTGTGTGTGAGTGTGTGTGTGCATTTGTGCATATGAATACAGATGCCCACAGATGTCATAGGCATTGGATGCCCTGGAAGCTCGAGTTTACAGGTATTTATGAAGCTTTTCCTATAAATACTAGGAATTGACCAGGATCCTTGGCAAGAGCAGAATGCACTCATCCCCACCGAGCCACCTCTTCAGCACCAAATTCCACCTTCCTATCACACCATTTGTGCTGCTTCCTACCATACAGACCTCATCTGGAGTAAAATATTATCTCTGGCTTTCTGCTGAATCATATCAGGTCCTGTGAGTGGAAAAGGTTGACATAACTAAATCCCACACTCATTTTTTTTTTTCAAGACATTTGGATGAGATCACAGGTAAGGCCTTTCTATTTCTAAATCTTTCCTGTGATTTGCCAAGTAGTCTTCAGATTGATAAGTGTTACAACTGTAAAAAAGATTCAGTGAGTGTGATGGTTTGAATAAGGTTGGTCCTCAGTAAGCTCATATATTTGAATGCTTAGTCTCCATGGAATGGCACTTTTTGAAAAAGATAGAGAGATGTTGCCTTGTTGGAGTAGGTTTGGCTATTTAGAGAAAGTAGGGGTGAGCTTTGAAGCTTTAAAAGCCCATGTCAGTTCCAGTTAATACTCTACTCCCCTCTTTCTGAATCAGCATGTAGTGTTCAACACCTTCTTCTGCACCATGCCTGCCTGCATACGGCCATGCTCCCTACCATGATGATATTGGACTACTATACTTTCAAAACTGTAAGCAAGCCCCCAACTAAGTGCTTTCTTGTGTGAGTGACCTTGGTCATGGTCTCTTCACAGTATCAGAACAGTGACAAAGATAGTATGTAGAGGCGCCTAGCACTCAGCATTAATATCTAAATTTGATACTGAGGATCACATTTCAGAAGGAGAGAAAAGATTCTCCTAAGTTTTCCTGTGGCTTCCGTATGTATCCCATGGCTTGCTTATGCAAACTACACACCCCCACTCAATAAATGAAGAAAATATTAAAAACTGAAGGTCTTTGATGAAGATGAGAGCTACATTTTTCTGTGGGTATAATGATGACTTTTAAAATGAAGTTAGAAAATTATGATTGATCATAAAACAGAGGTTAATGGACCATGAGGAGCCTTGCCAAATCAGATACGACTATAGCACAAGTCCTGCAACTGAGGATTAGAAAACACCACACAATGAGGGGTAGAAAGATTGGAAAAGAGAACTAGAAGTTGTCTGTGGGATTGTATCTCTTAGAAGTAATAAGGAAGCTATACTTATAATAAATCAGCAATATGGCTGCCTAAAAAAGAACTAAAGAGTAACAATATCAATAGACATGCTAATGGAGAAAGGAATCTCATGGATCCTACTCCTAGAGAAAAAATTACGGGCCATTATAAATGCCAGGAAAGGTCATATTAGCCTTTCTCAGGTTTGAGTCCCCAAGTTGGTTATCTGATAGCCTGTAGTCAACTCTGAAATCATATACATAGAAATCCTACACACTAAATGGACTCAGAAGGTTGTATATTTTGATTTATGCAAATGTATATACATGATGGGATGGTAGCAATGAAAAGGAGAACATTGATTTGATAGGGAAAGATCGGAGTGGTAAGACATGGAAGGAGTTAGAGGGAGCAGACACAGGAGGGGTCAGGGGAAGGAAAACAAAGCAAAGAAGTGTAGTAATTATAGTGCACTTATTTTTAAAGTAAAAATTAAATATATTCATAAGAGGTGGAAGTGTAGCTCAGTTGTACCATGTATGGGTAGCATGTGAGGCCCCGAGTCTTATCCTCATCATACTACTAATAATAATGATAATAAATTTTCCTGGAAGTCAGACTGAAATCAAATTAGAAATTGCTATTTCATATGTAGCATTTGAATGCATTATCTTATTTTTCTTCTATTTATTAGTCTATCCTTTCCATTATTTTCTTTGATTTTATTTAGGTATTTCACATTTCTAAAGAAATATGGCCTATTCATAATGTTTGCAAGGACTATAACTCACATATATTTCAGTTTATAGGTTCACTGCTACTTGAATTATTCCTCCTATGAATTTCAGTGTTTTGATATTTCAAATACTAATAATATTTCTAAATAAACAAAAATAAATAAATAGATGCGGTTCTTTCTTTTGCTTTCATTTGTGTGTAGGATTTTACATTGTTGTGTCACAGTTGCAGTCTCATGATGAACAGTTAGTTACAAAATGAAACATTGTTGCTCATGGAGCTATTTTCAGTATTTAAAATTTATTTCTATCAGAGTTGTTTCAATCTATAACTAAACAGACAGAGGCAACACCAGACCTTGAATTATATCTCATAGAAATCTTACATTTAAGATGCAAGAACCAAACACAGTTTTTTTTTTTTAATAAAGGCACTAAGAATATGTGGCTGAAAATTATAACCAATACTGCAGAGAAACTAGTGAACCATACCACTCTTTGCATAAAAAGAAAGGTTTACTGGGGATCAAACTGCCAAGGCTATCTAGGAGGTGGGGAGGCAAAGAGAATAACTAAATGGCACGAAAGCAAGGAGATTTTATGTAATAGTCACAAGAGTATCTGAGCTAATTACTAATTACAGGCTATCTGTAGACGCACATTCCTTCCTCCACCACCAACACCTCAGTTGACCTTTGGAGAAAGGATAAGGGTGGTTCCTGGTAAGATGCATGTCTTCAGGCTTGTTTACCCAATTACATTGCTTCTGTTTAGCTGGCAAAAGTCCTTCTGTTTAGGACAATGTCACCAGCATAGCCATGGGTTCAGTGGACTTTGGATCTGACAATAATTACCATTTTAATCTTTCAGAAACCATAGAAGCAAAAATAAACAGACAGACAAGACTTTGATATAAGGCACAGTGAGGTAATTTGAGGGAAATATCATGTATCTTTAAATAGTCTAAAATAATTAGAGCAGTCTCATTGTTTTTCTAGAGATGATTTGAAAAAGTGTTGTCATAAAATACAGCCCAGCAATGTCATATTTAATAATAAAAGAGGTCCAAATGGAGTGATGTTTTAGTTGATAAATGATAGACACTGAATTTATGGAAGTGGGGGGGACTAAAACACCACAAGTTGGCTCGGATGCAGTACATTTTACATAAGTCTTTCATTTCAACATTTTCTTTCTTTGTGCATGCAGTTTCTGCATTTCTATCAAGACTGAATGATGATTCTCAGGAAAGAATTTAATTAAATGCTAGTTCTTACTCAAAACTAACATATAACAGTCCCAAATAAGGTATTAAAAACATGTTTAATTCCTCTAAAAAGAAGAAGCTACAGTGTATGAAATAACCAGCTAACTCCAATCAAACACTTAACTCTTCAGAGATTAACATTTTCTGATATTGCTCAAATGGCGGTATTTGTATGAATTCTTGGTTCCTGAAATTCTTTTAGTAGAGTAAAAGCTTCTTTTGTTTACAATAGCATATCCATCCTACTGATGGGTTCCCTTTTGGTCCATTGACTTCTGAGAGTGGGGTTTTTGAGAAAGATGACATTTTGAATATGCAAATTTGTACTGATATCAGGGTGGTTTGCTTACACAGAGATATCCTGTACACTGTTTTTTAATGTCAACAATCTATCATATGCCATTTGATTCTTCTGCAATAGGACGAGGTCATTCTAAGCTTGGGAAGAACTTGGTATTTTTCCATTCACCCCAGGGTGGCAGCAATTTAAACTTGGAAGTGGGTTTTACTTTGCAATGCTCCCGACCACTGGATACAGCTATGTGATCCAATAATGTGGTGGGTTTCACATTGCACTGTTCAACTTCAGTCTTATAAAAGGTCTCTGGGTGATAGCCATCTGCCAAAGCTGTGACAGAATGGCACTGTTCTGGAACTCTGCATAGAGGTGTCAGCCAGCGTAAAATGACACATTTAGCTACTCTTTGAGCCAAGTACTGAAATCATGTTTTAGGTCTTAAAGTGACTGCCATTTTGTTATTACATCCCATAAAATAGTCTTTTCCCTATTCAGATAACATTAATATAGTTCAGAAACAAACTGGAAATTGTCATTTCATTTAAAAAATATATAGTAATTATTACCATGCAGAACGTACTGGTGTAAAGGCATGATGAGAATTCTAAATTATAATATTTTGTACTCTTCATCCTGTGTTCCAGGTCATAGATCATAATTTGCATATTCTCGAACTAAAAAACAAAAAGAAAGAAAAAAAGAAAAAAAAGAAGAAAAAATTCAGGCCTGCCTGGGGATAGAAAAATGGTTAAAGTTGTTGGTTTCCACCAATAAGAGAAATAAAAGAGATCAGAGGCCAGATACCTGCCCACACCCACAGTCTGTGTATGTGTGCCTCCTAGGAAGTTCTCAGTAATCAAAGACACAGGTGAGAATATAACCCAAATACCCACACAAGTTGGGACAACCACAGGGGCCAGCTGATGAGAGACCCACTCCACCTCCAAGCTCTACCCTTCTTCCAGGTGCTTCCTACCTGGGCCAGATCAATGCCCTTTCACACCCTTCAGCCTGTTTGCCTCCCAGGAGGTCTGCAGTAACCAGGGACATAGGAGGCCTGCTCTAACCAGGGACATAAGAGGCTCAACCTAACCAGAGACAGCTCTATCTGCCTCCAAGGAGGTCAGCTTTAGTCAGAGACACCCCGGCCAGTTAACACTAGACATAACCAGATGGATACAAGCAAATGCAAGATCATAAGGGATACAACTCATTGCAACCTGGCACCACCAGAGCACAATTCTTCCGCCACAGCAAGCCTTCAATAACCCAATACACCCGAAAAGCAAGACAATGACCTAAAATCCTCTCTCATGAAGATGATGGAGACCTTTAAGGAGGATATGAAGGACTCCCTCAAAGAAGAGCTAATACTAGTATTCCTCAAACTATTCCATGAAATAGAAACAGAAGGAATTCTACCTAATTCATTACATGAGCCACAGTTACTCTGATACTGAAAACATAAAAAGACCCCAAAACGGAGAATTTCATATGAATCTCACTTATGAATATCAATGTAAAAATACACAATAAATTCTCACAAACAAAATCCAAGAATACTTCAAAATCATCATTCACCATGATCATGTAGGCTTTGTCTCAGGGATGCAGGGATAGTTCAGTATATGAAAATCCATCAACGTAATACACTATATAAACTAACTCAAGAAAAAAGCCACATGATCATCTCATTAGATACCGAAAAAAGCCTTTAACAGTAGACTTCTTTTACACAAATAACCAACAGGCTGAGAAAGAAATTAGGGAAACAACGCCTTTCAAAATATATTGCACTAACTCTTACCAAGCAAGTGAAAGATCTGTATGACAAAAATTTCAGATTTCTGAAGAAAGAAATCGAGGAAGACTGCAGAAGATGAAAAAATTTTCCATGCTCACGGATTATTAGGATTAACATGGTGAAAATGGTCATCTTACCAAAAGCAATTTAGAGATTCAATGCAACCCCAATCAAAATTACACCAAAATTCTTCACATATATGGAAAGATTAATTCTCAATTTTATATGGAAAAAACTTTAACAACAACAACAACAACAAAGATAGCCAAAACATTTTTCAACAATAAAAGAATTTCCTGAGGAATCAGCATCCTTGACCTCAAGCTGTCGTACGATGCAATAATGAGTAAAACTGCATGGTATTGGTACAGAAACAGAAAGTTTGATCAATGGAATAAAATCAAAGATGCAAAAGTACACCCTCATTCCTATGGATACTTGATCTTTGACAAAGAAGACAAAAACACTGGAAAAAAAGAAAACATCTTCAATAAATGGTGTTGGTCTAACTGGCAGTAGGTACATAGAAGAATGAATTTTTATCACCTTGTACAAAGTTCAAATCCAAGTGAATAAAGGACCTCAACATATAACCAGATATACTGACTCTAATGGAAGAGAAAGTGGGAAAGATCCTCTAACCCATTGGCATAGATGGAAATTTGCTGAACAGAACACCAATTGCTTAGGCTCTAAGACCAACAATCAATAAATGGGACCTCATGAAACTGAAAATCTTCTGTAAGGCAAAGGATACCATCAATAGGACAAATTGGCAACCTGCAGATTAGGAAAAATCTTCACTAACTCTACAATCAGATAGAGGGTTAATATCCAAAATATATAACAAATTCATGACACTAAACTCTGAAAACCCAAATAACCCAATTAAGAAATGGGGTACAGAGTTAAACAGATTATTCACAACAAAAGAATCTTGAATGGCCAAGAAGCACTTAAATGTTCAAAGTACTTTGTCATCAAAGAAATGTAAATAAAATGACCCTGAGAGTCTAGCTCACACCAATCAGAATGGCTAAGATAAAAAACTCAAGTAACAACACATGCTGGCAAGGATGTGGAGAAAGAGGAACACTTCTCCATTGCTACTTGGATTGCAAGCTGATATAACTACTCTGGAAATCAACCTGGTGGTTCCTCAGAAAACTGGAAATAGTTCTTCCTGAAAACCCAGCTATAATATTTACTCAAAAGATGTCCCACCATACCCCAAGGACTCCTTTTCCACCATGCTTATAGCAGCCTTTTTTCGTGATAGCCTGAAGCTGGAAACAACCCAGACATCCCTCAACTGAACGATGGATACAGAAAATGTGGTTCATTTACACAATGGAATATTGCTCTGCTATTAAAAATGAGGCCATCCTGAGATTTGCAGCAAATGGATGTAACTAGAAAATATCAATGAGGTAACTCAGACTCAAAAGGACACACATTGATTAGTGTATATTAACCAAAAAGTACAAAATACCTAGGATATAACCAAGAGACCATAAGACATATAATAAGTAGGAAGGCCCTAGTGAAGACGTTTCAATTCTACTTAGCAGGTGGGAGGAAATAATCGTGGGAGGCAGAGGGAGGGAGGGATCTGGGTGGAAGAGGGAGGATGGAGGTGAAAAGGGGCACAGAATCAGGTATGGGGAACAGGAGAGTAGCCCAGTGGGCCAAGAGAATGAATGGAGATAGCAGCATCAGGGTGTGGCAGTGAGGGAGGGTGTCTCTCTAGAAAGTACCAGAGACTCATAGGTGACCTTAGCAAAATGCCCTACATTGGAGAGAGGGAACTGGAAGAGTCCACCTCCAATAGATAGACAGGGCCTCAAGTGGTGGGACAGGATTACTAACCTATAACAAATTATTTTTTACCCCAAACTGTTCCTATCTAAAATAACTGCAGTGACAAAAATGGAGATGAGACTGAAGGATAGGCAGTTCAATGACCAGCCCAACTTGGAATCCATCTCATGGGAGGGCACCAAGACCTGATACTACTACTGATGCTGTGATGTGCTTACAGAGGGGAGCCTTTGAGAGTCCCTACCAACAGCTGACTGTGACAGAAGCAGATACTTACATGCAACCACAGAACTGAAGTCTGGGACCCCTATGGGTACATTAGGGGAAGGATGGATTAAACTGAAGGAGAGAGCAACCCCATAGGAAGGCCAGCAATCTAAACTAACCTGGACTCCCAAGATCTTTCAGGCATTGAGCTACCAACCCGGAGCATACACTCTGCAGTCCAAGGCCTCCAGCACAAATGAGAGAGGGAAAGTAAGAGAAAGAGAATTCTCCTTTCCATGTTACTCAAATCTTGACTGGCAAAGAAGTGATCTCGATGGTGAAATATACTGTATCTGCAGCTGATTCTATCAGTATGTCTAGCGACCTCATATGTACTACAGTCTTGACTGGGAAGACAAGCTACTGAGTAAGCAGAGTAATGGTTGAGGAGCAAGTGGAACTGTGTGTCAGGGTAGCTGGGCTGGAAGGAAGGGAAGGCTTCATTACCAGAATGTCTAATGCTTCATAAAGATCGAAGTATCATGCTGCGCATAACTGAGAAAATGATTATTACAGTGGATTTTTACATTCCTCTTTGGCAATGCTTGGTCAGGCCCATAGAAATTTTAGATTTGATTGTTAACTGTGGTGGGGGTCTATCCGGTAATTGCTCAAGAAATAGATTAAACAATATATTCTTTCTGACCATCTCTGTGTGTTGGAAAAAAAAAAAAAAAAGAGTTTGCCAAATGTTAACCATTCATTGTTATAGTCTGTACGGGGTTATAATCTGCCACATTGCTCTGAATGCATCTGCCAACTTTACCAAAAAGACTAGAAGTGGGTGCATGGTGCATGTCTGGAAGGGATGGATGGAAGTTTTTAGATATTTAGATTTCAGTTTAGAAGCAATGCTTTATTTATCTAGTAATCCACCTCTCTAAGCCATTAGGTCCATTTTAATTAATGGTGATTTTATTCTTTGACTCTTTTGAAGGTAGAATATTTGCTGGAAAATTTAGGTCTACATCTTCCCATGATGAGCTGAGATGAAACCCTATAAAGAAACCAGAGCCAATAAATAGACCCAGTGATATTACATGCATATCCAATCTGAGGAGCTGAATAAAGGGTACTGCTCTGCATATCGAAATGATATGGGGGTTCCAGCCTACACTACTCTATGGGGTGATACTATGTAAAACATCGGGTTTGGCCAGGGAAGATTGGTCCTTCAGTGGAATGGCAAATGAAGTATTCCCCAATAGGCTTATGCATATGCAATATGTGTTTACTATATCATCTGTCTAAAATTTTGAATAAATTAAATAAATAGGCATAGTAGCTTGTACATACAAATCTAGCTCTTCGAGGGCTGAAACAGGAAGGTCATGAATTAAAGCCTAAATTTCACAGTGCATTCAAGTCCAGCCTAGCCTATATATTAAAAGTTGTCTCAAACCAAGGAAACCAAGCCAAACATAAAGTTTACAGAGGCATCCATATTCCAAGACTGTTAAAATAAAGACATGATCAAATACTTACAGAATTAAGGGACAAGCTAGGGAGAAATATCAGACAAGGTATCATGTATTGAAAATATGTCTTACTAGAATGCCCAGGGAAGATTACTGAAAAAGTTAACTTTTATAAATAATCCTGACTAGGATAAGTTTATGCAGAAACAGAGGGAAGAACATGAAGAAGTGGAAGGTGTTTGCAAAGAAAGAGAGAGAGAGAGAGAAAGACAGAGAGAGGGGGGGGGGAGAGAACAAATTTGGCACAGAAGTTTAAAAAGAACAAAAAATTAGCAAAACAAAACCACAAAACTAACTTTATAAAAACCTTGTTTTATTTAAACACAGACATGCGCCTTCTTATTTACACATTGTCTGTGGCTACTTTAGCGAAATTGAGCCCTACAACTATCCAACCTGAAAATCCTAACAGCTAGGTACCTTTCACACACAGTTTGCCAAGCTTTAACTATTGCTACATTATGGAAATGGCATGAGATTAGCCTGGGAAACTCATGTATGCATACTAATGGCTCTTCACCAGTATATGCAGAGACTGTGCTTAATAATTGAAGTAGTTGTGAAGCACTGGATATCAGGTGAATGATTAGATATATCTTACTAATAATACTATTGGTATAGTTTGCTATAAAGAACATACTATGCTATACATGTCAGCATGCAGAAATATTCTAAATCCAGCAGGATTTAGAATATTCCCACTCTATACCTCAGAGATGCTACTTCAGGCTTCAGGTCATTCTTTAGTTGCTTGTTTTTTTGTTGCTTGTTTTTGTTTGTTTGTTTGTTTTTGTTTTTGTTTTTAAATCAAGACTTCTAGAAACATGGAATGAATTTTCTAGTGATTGGATTATTTGTCTTAAAAGTATTGTAGTACTTCACATAATGAAAACTGCCAAGTCCTCTTTTGGCCATGTTAGAGATGCTCTTGGAACACAGCCAGCAAGGTCTGGACCTTCACAAGTGTTGACTGCTGTTATGAGAGTAAGACTTATTTGTATAATGATGTATATATTTTCACATTCTCCTTCGAGGAATGTTCTCTTTGACAAGGTTAAGGACTTTATAATAATCAGAGACAGCACTGGTCTGTTAGGCAAGGGTAGAACACTGTGACCTTCAGGACAGCCATTAAGGCTGTGGGAAAGAATGCTGAAAACATGAGATTAAAAAT
This sequence comes from Mus minutoides, assembly GCA_902729485.2. Taxonomy (NCBI): domain Eukaryota; kingdom Metazoa; phylum Chordata; class Mammalia; order Rodentia; family Muridae; genus Mus; species Mus minutoides. The sequence goes on from LR749580.1 coordinate 1,506,217, forward strand.
ACAGACTTTCTCAATTATGTAAAATATAAGGATGAAATGTGAATTTTATAAGGAGCTTCACAGATCTAACGGAACAGAAGAAGCTGCCCTATGAGCCAGCATTTTTATAAATATACTAAGGAAGGAGACAAAGGGATTTTGGGAGTGGTGTTCACAGGCCAGGATACCATACCATCCATGATTATAGATTATAAATATAGTTATAGAGATACACATATACATACACATATACACAAATGATATAGATGATTACAGATTATAAAGTATAGATATAGATTTTGTATATGTATATGTATATATACATATATATATATATATATATATATATAGAGAGAGAGAGAGAGAGAGAGAGAGAGAGAGGCAGAGATTATATAGACACAGATAGATATCCCTAAAGTTTCAAGAAGAGTTCCATATAATATCAAGCCTAAGACTGGGACACCAATTGTCTGCTTTGAATGTGCGGCTGCAAGAAGGCATGGTGTTGAAATACGCCTTTAAGAATTGCTGTGGTAAAACATTCAGTGCATGAATTCAGTTAAGGATTGGGAGGTCCTAGAAAGAAGTATAAACTAAAGCTTAGAATGGTTTCTTGTATAGGAAATGAGAGGGATGTTGTGTCACCTGGAAATGAAAACAGAAAGTCAGAAAAAGCAGAATTCGGGGGACAAAGGCAAGAATTGCTTTGGAAATTTTCTCAGTGAGAAATAACACCTGAAAGATTGATTAAATGTAGGAGAAAGACTGGTGCAGGAATGTGTAAGTTAGTGTGAACATGTGAACACAACATGCTTCCCTGTGTCCTTCTCCTCTTCAAATCATTCTAACTTACTCTAATTGGTCTGAGCTTTTGTTATTTTAAACATGTACACTGCAAGTCTAATATTAATGGTGTTGATGATTTGTGTAGAAAGGAACAAAAACCATGAACATCCTAATTTCTGTGTTTTTCAAAACCATTTCGAACCTAGGAGTTGCTGCTCTAGGACCACCCATGTATAAATTTTAAAGATTTATTTGTAATTTACCAAAGGCTCTTATCGAAATTTACAAAGAGGAAAAAGGACTAGGCCAAGCTGGAGTAAGCAGTTTGCTGGTCATGACAAAACAAACAATAGAAGACCTTAAAGGGAGGAGTTAATTACATTGGCTCACTGTCACACCAGTTTCATCCCAGAGTCTTTAGTTCTGCTGATCCCAGGCCCACGGTAAGACAGAAGATCAGAGCAGAGGGAATGCGGGTTGGACTAGGCTGCCTAGCTTAAAACAGATGTTAGGGAAAGGGAAGCAGGGAGAGGAAGGAAGAGAAAAGTCAAAAGGACAGAGGAGTTAAGAGGACAGTGAAAAATATTTCCTGGACACTAGGAAATATGTCACTAAAGACACTACCTCATATGTCCACTTCCTCTATCAATGCCCTAGGTCTTAAAGTTTCCAGAACCTCTAACTAAATGACATCACCAGCGGGGAACTAAATGTTCAACACATCAGCCTTCTTAAAACTACATGTCCAAACCGTAACAAAGAGTTTCTTGCCTCATTTGGTGCATATTTTTATTCTTTTCCATAAGGTTGCATCACTCTCAACAATATCTGGTACAGTCACAAAACCTCATCGATCTGGCATTTTATAAATTTTTTAGGCTATTGCCAACAGAACTATGAAAGTGACATTTTAGTGTAGTTTTAAATCATATTTTAGTTAAGTTAAGGTTCCTTTTCTGCACTTGTGAATTTTTATTTCTTTTTTTTATTGACCATTCCTACAAGATTTTAGCTCAGTTATCCATGTATTGTCTTCATGCCTTGGAACATATTTCACATTTAATTCGATATCCACAGTTATACACACATGCACCACTTCAGCTGAGAGACTCTTCATCTAGTGTTACTTCCTAGTTACTGCATCTATCCCTGTCCCTCTATCTATTCTATTTATTGATCTTTCATAGATCATCTCAATTGAAATGGCCTGGAAATATAAATGCTGATCTTTGGCATTGAAGAGTTAGACACAATACAATGAACACATTCCTGCTTTTGAACTTGGAATAGCTTCTCTGTTGTTATAAAGTTATAATGAGCATATATTACCTTTATAATTTAAGGTACACGAATGAAGGAGGAAAATGAAATCATCGCTGTCCTTTGGAAGCATTTCTTTTTAGCTGGCAAGTGATTTAAATAAGTCATAGTCTGACTCCTCTGTGGTACATACCATCTGTATTAGTCGGCTCAGGCTTTTATGAGAAGATACTACAAGCTGGGTGGCTTATGCATCAAAACTTCTTCCAGCACTGGAATAGAAAATTTTAAGATCCCTATGGTTTAATTTTAAATTTTAAAAGCCATGCCTACAGGTAGGGCTTCTCTTCCTGGCTTGTAGATAATAAATAATCTGTTCTGCCTCCTGTTGCTTCTACTCTTTGTGTGTTGGAGAGTAGGGCTTCTTGTGGCTCCTGTAATCTAATCCCAGAGGCTGATGTATATCTGATAGTCAGAGGCCAGTTTGCTCTACAAAGTTCCAGGAAAACCAGGGTTGCCTAATGAAATCACACTGCAAAAACTAAACAAGAAAGAAACATTAGTGTAGTGGAATTAAGAACCCACTTTTATGGCTCATTTTAACTAATCGTACCCTAGTAGTTCTTATCTCCAACACAGTCACATTGGATGTTAGAGATTTAAGATATATTTTTGTTATATATGTTTGTGTGCTACATATATAACAAAAAAGACATATATATATATATATATATATATATATATATATATATATATATAAAACAATTAAGATGGGTATAAATTTTATATAACTCAGTTCATTCAGTTCATTCAGCTATACTGATCCACTCATCTGATGACCCACCCAACTATCCATCTTTCTAATCATTTGTGTATGTGTGTAATGTTCTAGTTAAATATATAGAACTGCTTATAATTAATCTTTATAACCTTTTATATTTTCTCTCTTTCATAGTAGGCATCATATCTTCATCAATTTTTAACCACAAGGTTACAGTGTATAATAGGTTCTCTACCGTTATTTCCTAATGAACCAGATGCTAGGTTTTGTTGTGTAAATATTGCATGCATATCTTCCTTCACTCTGAAGACTCAACAGAAGACCCCTTTATCTTCCCTGATGCAAATCCATACAGTTTTCTTTAACTGACATAACCAAGCAAAGCAAACATGAAAAGTAAAGAGATTAGTTTAATCTAGAAAGCAGTATTAAGTATTCATATAAAAATTTAAGAGTGCATGAATATATGAATTTCATTAGTGGTTTTCTATCAGCTTGGAGGTTTAAATAGTTTGGAAAATTCTCTTACAGCATTACCATATTATAGTTTGTAAAATAATCCCTTTTCCCACTTTTATCGTGGTGTTTATATGCTGATAGAGAAATGTATTGGCAGCTGAAGTGTTTATAATTTATAAGCAATTTCAATTTCCTTAACTTGGCTTTTAGAATTGACTTTAGAGTAGTGAGACTCAAAACAGGCGGAACAGTGTACTTTGCTCCACCTACATATGGAATGGGACGTTGATTTTTGACATCTTCAAGTTCACTGGTAGGTGGAAGGTAGGCAAGAGTTCATCCAACACGATGTTGCAATTTACATCTTCCCCATGTGAGACATCTGTCCTGGAGCCAGAATGACATCTAATCAGACTCCCTGTGGCAGAGCCATCTATCAAAACAGTTGGGAGACTAAGAATTTAGTGCATGATTCTTGGGACTCCTCTCAGTTTCTCTGCTGTGGAGGAAGAGTTTAGAAGACATCAGATAGTCTGCAGTGTAGATTTGATGGTGGGTGGGTGTTCTGGAAGAATTTGCAAAATTATAAATTTGTAAGGCTAATGTCCTAGAGATAGGCAGTGTCAGTGGTTTTCTGAATTTGGACAAAGTTGCTTCATTCCTTTTTATGAATGCTTCCGATACTTGTTTAAATCTCTCTAACTTTCCTGTGCCTATGACTCTGATTTCCTAGTCAGCGCTACATAGGTAAATGTAAATTACAAGGTAGGAAAGGGAGTTATACCAATTGATGGGTATGTGAATCTGTCTTCTTTATATCTGTGAACTATTTAATAGTTACCTTTTACTTCGATTCCTATCACTGGGTCTAGGTATTTCACAGCAACATTCTACCTTTGTTGGATAGACATTAATAAGCCAGCTACAAGGCTATTTCTCTTATAAGCCAGGCTAATATAACACTATTTCCATTATCTCAGCTGCCCAAGAAAGTGATTAGGCATTGCAAAGCCTGTTCTTGTTCAGCTTCTGTTCTCACATTGATTCTGGTTTTGCTTGGCTACTGACTCTTGGCTTAGCCATTTGAATTTGGCAGACATCACCAATCTTTCATGTTCCGACTTTCAGCTTTTCCTTGGGAGATCTGGCATTTATGTGATACACTACTATTCTTTATTTTGTAGGAATTTGATTTGTTTCTGGATTTGCAAACTAAGCAATATAAAGTTGAAGTTTCTGTTCAATCATTTACCCAGATTCGTAGGTAACTTGATCTCTATGTAGGTCAGATGTGATAACTAATTTTGTGCCCTTAGCTAGGCTTCAGTACTCAGATATTTGCTCAAATATCATGTTGGATAGTCCTGATCACCCTGAACACATGATCAGTCTTTAGCGACTCAGTTGAAGACCTGATGTAAAAGGCTGAGTTCCCAAAGCAGAGACTATTCTGTTTTCAAACTCTAACTATACCTCTTCTTGGAATCTTCAGTCCTCTAGTACAGCTGGATAATTATGGGGTTCCCAAACCAAATTTGTAATTACTTACGCCAATTTCTTCCATCTTTCTCCTGCCTTTATCTATCCTCTATTAGTTGCTTGCTTGCATACATATGTAGCTGTTTATATAATACAAACATAGATATATAACTTATATACATAAAAATGCACTCTCTTCTTTTTATTTGTTTTTGTTTTTTTGTTTTTTTTTTTTTTCAAGACAGGGTTTCTCTGTATATCCCTGGGTGTCCTGGAACTCACTTTGTAGACCAGGCTGGCCTTGAACTCAGAAATCCACCTGCCTCTGCCTCCTGAGTGCTGGGATTAAAGGCGTGCACCACCACGTCTGGCTTATACCCTCTTCTTTGTGTTTTTCCTGTAGAGCTTTAAAAATACAGTATGATATCTACTTTGGTAAGTTGAAGATAATAACTTTATCTAACTTAGATAATCATTGAGGAACCTAGTATAGTACCTAACATATAACCAGGACACAGCACATCTTAACTACTCTTTGAACTGTTTATCTGTCATTTGATCATTTGCTGTCTTTGATGATGATTTTTCCCATTCAGTTACTCTTAACAGTCATTTCATTGAAAACTTTTTGCTGGGTTCAATTCAGTTTAAACCTTATCTATCCTGGGAAGCAAAAGTAAATGCCCTTTAAGGTTTGGTTATTTATGTCTGTGATACTATATATAGCTGGACTATAAAATCTATGCTTTAATATATTCCTCAAAAGGATCTTGCAAATGTCATGAGGATCTTATTTTCAAAGATTTTTCTATCACAAACCATGTCTATATTTGTTGCTTAACACTCAGTGAATGAATATTGTGAGCTATCTCTATTTCCTATACATCATCAAGGTTAAACTCTGCTCCTGTTCCCAGGCCATCAATAGGCAGATAGATGTATTAGGTTGTGATGTGTCAATGCCTCTTATAGGAAAGGTTAGTCACCGTAGCTTCTGCTTAGGTTCTTTGGAAGCATGTAGTTAATTGATAGATATGTTTCCCATAATAAGTGAGTCTAAAATGAAAACCTTATGCAAAGAGGAAGTGAGAAAATGACACTAAAATCTGAAGGAGGAAAGTGAGCCTTTCTTCCAGAATGAATCTTAGAAAATCTCTAGAATAAGTAACTTCTACAAGTTCTCCTTTGAAGAAAAGGCAAGATTTGAGCCAATAGAGGTAGTGAAGTAAGTCACTCTACATAAAAGAAAATGGTATGTAGCTTGCATTATAGTAGCTGTCTTGTTAGGTTCTATTGCTGTGAAGCTATACCGCGATGAAGGCAACTCTGATAAAAAGAAGTATTTTATCGGGGACTTGCTTACAGTTTCTGAGGATGAGTCCATGATCATCATTGGTAGAAGCACGGTGGCCTGTAGCCAGCCAGGTTGAGCTAGAAAAGCAACTGAGAGATTTATATCATCATCTTTAGACAGCAAGTAGAGAGAAAGAGAGAAAAAAGAGAGAGAGAGAGAGACAGACAGACAGACAGACACAGACAGAGACACACACAGAAAAACAGATAGAGACACAGAGAGACATGGAGAGAGACACAGAGAGACAGAGAGTAAGCACCTGGACTGAGAATGAACTTTCCAAATCTCAAGCCCATCTCCAGTTACATACCTCTTTCAATAAGGCCACACATCTTCCAGCAAGGTGACAGCTCATAACTCAACCCAAACTATTTATCAACCATGGTCTGATCATGTAAATAGGGGGGAACATTATTACTCACAGTACTACAGGAGTTCAAAGGAAGTGGCTGGAGGCAGCAGTGTCTGGGAAGGGAAAGGACCACATATAAAAGGTTGCCAGCTTGGGAATTTGAGTCTTGGGAAGGAACAGTTGGCCAAAGAGAGTCATAAAAGGTATTTCAGCACCCTTTTGAAGTCAATGAGAAGTAGTTCGGACTTAAAACTCAACAAAGTCCCACACAGTCATCAAGAAAGAACAACCACAACAAAACGATAGAACAGGTGGGACTTCAGAAACAAGGATGGTGGTTGAGTTTCAACAAAGAGCTCACATGGGAAAGGTTTTCACACACTAGCTACAAAAAGACAAGTCAGGAAAGGCAAGTTTAGTCCAAAAGCTTAACTATCTTTTGGCATTGAGAGAGACATTTAAGAAGACAAAGAGCACTCTCAAGGAGACAGGCTCTGCTCTCTGAGCTTAAACATGTCAGCTCTTCCTCAGAAATGCCTATTTTATTATCCTGTTCTATAAAGATGGAGAACCTGAGAGAGTGGAGAAGTTAAGTCCCTGAGCGAACGCTTCCCAGACAGTGAAGGACAGAACTGTTGCAAGATTCCACTTGGCTTGTTCTCCAGAAGACAGGGGGTGGAGCACTGGGAGAGTGCTTCTTTTAAATGCTGCTTTAAAATGGGGATGCTTAGAAAGGGTGGGGCAGACACCCCTCAGTTTACATTTTTTAGGTCTCTTCAACACTTTTTTTTTTCATTAGAGCATGGTACATTAGACTAGTATAAAAGGAGTTGGGAAAGAGTTGTGGTTTGTAAAAGCTGAAAGAAAAGAATCGAACCTGCAAGGGAAACATTTGAAAGTAGCCCACTTTCTCTATAAAATGCAGTTGGGACAAAGATGTCTTAATCACTTGTATTTGAGGGAACAGGTTTCTTTCTCTTTTGGTTTAATGGTTAGCTTAAATTTCTGTTGTCATATTTTGTACAATCAAGGCACTGCAAATCTTGGATTTATTAATAATACATTTCTTAAGAAGAGCTAATTTTTTCTTCTCTAAATAACATTCATTTTAGGGTATCTTGTAAGCTAGAGAGAGGAATTAAAAACTGGGTGAGCAATTGTTCTGCCAAGATAAAAGTGCATGCCTGCAATTCTTTACAGTCCCAAAGCAAGCCATCCCAGACAATCAAATGTCTCTGTAGTACAACGGAGCCATAGTACTCCTTCCAGAACATTCTACCTTTGGAATACAGAAAAGCATTCAGTACACTTTACAAGATTATTGCAAAAGGCACTTGCTTGAGTCTAGCTTATTGTAAGATATCTGACAGCCTAATATGTTTTAGTGACAAGAAAGCCTCTGCTTTATTAAGCTGAAGATGTGTCTGCTATTGCAATTTTCTGAGAGTGAGAACAAACCTGGTCACAGATACCTGTCATGGACCCAAGGAAAATGAGGCACTAAATTTCACAAATCACAACAAGAAGTAGTTAGTTATATTTATGTAGCTATAAATAATTTTCTCTGAGCTCCATGTGGGTCGAGTATGCTCTGCACCTGCCCAAAAGTTCTAGATTCATGAATGAAACACACACACACACACACACACACACACACACACACACGGTTTATATAGTGATATGCTTTAACTACCTAAATTGTTGGGCACTTGCAAATCTCCCATAGGTATAACACACACTCCCCTCCATTATTCTTGAATTAATACTTGCTAAATCTATATTTTATCTCTGCTACCAGAGACCTAATCAGAGGAGTACCCCTTGGGGCTACTTTCCTGGATTCTTACATGTTGGCAGGCCTTTAAGTCTGATCTTTCTGCTTCCCTGTCATGATGATTCTGTTCCTTCTCTCCTCTACATTTCTTGCCCAGGGAATCCTAAACATTCTGACTTTTTCATCCTCTCCAACCATTGGTTGTTGGCTCTATTGATCAATCAAAAACCAATTGGGGACAGGGACCCTCAGCATCTGAACACTTAGATTCCTGTGTGATTTTGGGAACCAAATTAAGACAAAGCATGAGCACCACTCCCCAACATGTTTACAAGGAAGCAATATTTACTTTGCATTTTTATTTTCCTTAACGAAACTGTTGTTGCCTATCATTCGAAGATAACTTTTATTTTAAATAGTTTTAATAGATATGGTGCATAATACAAGAAGGGTTGTGTGTGTGTATATGTGTGTGCATGTGTGTGTGTATATATGTGTGTGCATGTGTGTGTGTGTGTGTGTGTGTGTGTGTGTCTCTGTGTGTATATGTGTTGCTTGAGAACAACCTTAATACCTCACGTATGTTAGGCAAGTGTTTTGCCATTGAGCTATATGCTCACAAGCCAGGCATCATAACAACATCATTCTTCATAGCAGTTTTAATTTCTTCAACCATTCTTTCACTATTTATACTTATGGCCTGATAATATCTACTGTATGATCATACATAATATCATCCTCAAGATGGACTTTGTCTTGAAGAAGAAAAGGTAATGTATCTGTGACCAGATGTTCTAAGGCAAAATGGCTCTGGCAGCCCCAGCAGTCTAGGTTCTGCCAACTAACCCTCAACATGCCAATTAACGAGTCAAGTAATAGTGTAAATGAAGATTTATTCACTGTGCCAATGTTGGAATAAAATCAGATGAAAGCATTCAGAGACTCTAATTTCATCTTTGGGGTACTGGTGTGAGATTTAAGCTTAAACAATGGAAGAACTGATGTATAGGGCAAAAGGTATAAATGAAGCAGTACTGCTCAAGGTCTGATCTGGCTAATCACTCTCTCATTTCTGGTTCTGGTATGGTCTTGGTGGCAGATCTCATGTCTGTGCTAGCTTAAGCAGAGCAGTCTACTTCTACCAAGAGGATCACTTTTTCTCAGGATATGGTCTGCCCATCACAGATATAATTGCCCTTTGTGTGCTCATGAGTAGTTTCTGTCCTGACTCTGCTGAGGTAACTCAAGGGAAAGGGTTACACTAAAGACAATGACTATTCAAGGTGCTTTTGGTCAACATAAAGGAGATAGGGAGAGACTAAATGAAGGTGGAAACATCAGGTAGGCTTCCATAGGGATTCACATCTGTGGATTCAAATGAGGAGTAGATACATTTCAGCAACACTCTGTTTAAACTTCTATTTCATATGTGAGACAGAAACAAAACTATGGGGGTGTTGAGTCTGAGAGTGAGTTCTAGAAGGTTTCACACACACAGATAGAAAATTTGTCATAATCAAAATGCCTGCTGGTAACAAGAAAGTCTGAAACTTTTCTTTTTCTGCTTCTACTGGTATAGGTTCAAAGGCATGGTAGTAACTGAAGATGACACATATTTTACTGTAAAATTAAAACACCTGCCCATGGCTGGAGGTTCCAGATGTACAGACTTGTACATAGAACTATAAGTAATACGGTGGTTTGAATGAGAATTGCCCCTGTAGGCTCACGTATTTGAATGCTTAAGGCCTCAGTTGATGGAACTCTTTGGAAATGGTTAGATGTGGTTTTGCTGGGGGAGGTACATCACTGCGGGCAGGTGGAGTTTCAAAAGACTCAAGGTATTCCTAGTTCGCTTTCTTTCATTCTGTCTGATGCAGATGTGTTGATGAGATATAAGCTCTCAGCTATTCCTACATTATCATGTTTACCTGCCCTCTGCCTTTTCCCCTGCTATACTGGTGTTGGACTCTATAATCCTCTGAAACCATGAGTTCCAATAACATGCTTTCTTATATAAGTTGTCTTGACCATGATGTTTTGTCACAGCAATGGGAAACTATGATGGGAACAGATAAAGTATGTTCAAGAAAGTAATTTATATGCACTATACTATTTACTAACAGCCCACAGTACCAAATCTCTTTACATTTATGTGTGGAGACCTCAAAAAATAAATAATTCTGCTTCCTGTCCTTGATTGATATCCGGTTCTTTCTAGGCTAGAAGCTGGAAATGATCTTGGTTTTATTTGCAGTCCTGCCTACTGACCAAAAGTGCCAGAAATGTTTAGGTGAACTGTTTCATGTTCTGGTTTCTTATTCTTTCCTTTCCTCTATTTTTACATACTAATGTAAATGACTATGTCTAGCTAAAAGCCGTGTGAAGGTGTACTGGACACTTCAGCCCAGACACTAGGATGGAGAGGCAGACAAACATAGGTGGGGCAAGTACTCGGACATGCTTACTTCCCCATGTCTCAACCCAGGAAAGTTTTAGTAACCTCTACAGTGGGAGCTGTAGTGGCAACCCTTTCTTAGGACCCATTCCTGATATAAAGAAGTATGCTACCTTTCTCTTCAACTCTTACCCACAATAAATTCCTTTCTGAAACTCATTCTTCCATAAACTCACTGTGAAGAAAAAGTGCCCAGAAGCCACAGGCTGAGGGTAGATATGGTGGCTGTTGATTGTCTGTCTGCAAACCTAGTCCACTTCTCGGCTATGCTCACCAGAGGCAAGAAAGTCTCCATCACACTCCAGGGCTTCCCGCCTTTCTCTTTATATTGCCATCTCTTTAAAGGTGGCCTCTGCTTCTGCTGCGACTAAGTGTGTCTCGGAGCAATTCCTTTCTCACAGAATCAGGAACACAGGACCCCTGGGCAGGTGACAATGGAACCCCAGTAGCTTTCAATATCAATGTCTCCTAAGAAAATTATCATTTTTTTTTTCCAAAGAAAGATCCAGGTGGGGAGAGAAAAGGAAGGGGGATTTTCTGTCTTTTCACTTTTGTTGTGGTTGTTGGTTTGTTTGGTTTTTGTTTGTTTTAAACAGCCTGCTGAGTACCTATAGATGCACTTCGGTGTCCATATTCATAAAGACATATCCCTACATCTCTTTAGCAAAGGTCTGTAGCCTTGACTACCTTTCTAATACTGCCCAACAAGCTGTGACAACTGCCTTCTGCTGAATAGGGGCAATGCTGAAATCGGATGCAAAATTTTTTAATGCTTCCTTTTCACTTACTTACAATTGTCATTTACATGCAAATGCTACTCTGCTCTCGGGCCTCCTGGTGCCTCTCAAACTTCCTCCTAACCTGACTTCAGACCACAAGAGGAGGAGGTTGGGTTTCTGTTAAATCTTGGTCCATACTTAACTGTTTGTCTACTCAGTAACCAAAAAGCCAAATGTTCTTGGATCATAATTCTTTAGGAAACAGCTCTCTATAAAAACGTATATCAGAATCTGGGTGATAATATAATTATAATCTATGGGTGTTAGTTAAAGTGCTTAGAGGTACATTTGCTGGCTGTGTGCCTGCTTCCATAAATGATGATCGCTTTCTCAGAAATCTTCAGTTTAGCCATCTGATGCCTTTGGCAGAACGACGTGATGAGCTATTACTGATATGCTTCTTTAGCAGGGATGGGGCGGGACAGGAGTGGTGCGCAAAACCCAAGAGGATATGTTGCTAATACATGTGTCTACATTGATTTTTGTGTTTTTCTCCAGTGCTAATTTCTGATAAAAATCTATCCTGTTGGGTCAGCTCAGAGGATAGAAGCTGAGCTCTGCATTCTTTGTAGCTGCTCAGGGTGAAATAAATGCTTGTCTGATGCTCTGTGGCTCAATGCCCCATGTCATATCTATGCATGCCATAGAAGCAGTGATAAATATGATGTATTTTTATGACACGAAATACTCTGTGTCAATAAAATATTTCTTAAACTAGATGAAGGCTGCAGTGAACCTGCCACCTGACCAAATCATTGAGTTCCAGTGTCCTGGATCTGATTCAGCCTGGATGGCAGAGGCATCAATTGTCTGTGATGAAATTAGGTGCTCAGAGCTTGTGGCATATGCAATGCGTTAATACTAATGCTCTAGGAGTTTTTTTTTTTTTCCCCTGATACACATTGAGAAATGCATCCCTTGCTTCTCATTGGGGGAAATGGATCATAGCTATAATCAACGAGATGAGCTAAATTACCTTTCCTTATTTGAGATGCCCTGGGATTTTACAAGAAGCCAAGATCCATATATGCAAAAGAGACTGTAGTGTAAACTTTTCAAAGGCACTCTAATAGGCTGCTTTGAAACTATAATTTAAACGTGGAGATTTCCATTTACAGAATACTTATTTTGACTGCATACATGATGCCTTTCATTGCTTGAAGGTATAGCATTGCTTATTCCTTAGCTAACAACAACAAATGGACGGTGGCGGGGGATAGTGTTCCTCCTGTCCACTCAGGGATTTTTATTTGCTAAAGCATTTTCTGTTTAGTTCTTTAGATAACACTCAAGAGAGGATGTAGGGTTTTACAGTACACAGAGCTTAAGCCAGCTTTATACAGTTAACAAATAATAAATCATGCTGGGCTAGAACATGTTAGCATGGATTTGGAACAGGGTGGGTCTTTCTGCAACCTGTGCCAGACTGGCCAGTACTTTAGCAGGGGTTAACAAATAGTCATTTGCTGAAGAAGGTATTTTTAATGTAAGGCAATGAATAAAAAGGTTGGCTTTAAATGTGTCTTTGATCATAGATTCCCCTGCACACGCTCTTGCTCATACAAAAAAGTTAAGTGCACCCAGCTCTAAAATGCATAAGGAAGACATTTTCATCTTCTAACTTGGAAATTTCTGTAACAGGTTGAGTAAAAATGCTTTACCTGTATTTGAAGATTAAGTTTGGCTTGTTTTTTTTTTTTTTAAGATTATTGTATTAAAAAAGGGGGGGCTGCTTTTTGGGATTATGGATATTTTTATTTTTATCATTAGAGAAATTTAGAGGCATTAGAAAGAACTAATTACCTGATACGCATTGTCGGTGGTACGTACGGCTCTCGACCATGATCTAGGCTCTGTCTATCTTTTAATGGTCTCTAAGCTACTTTGCACTTGAGTCTGCTTTCTAATTTTCTGGTTCATGTATCAGAGGGGAAGGAAAACTTCCAGCTCCTTGGGATATTGCTCATTAGCATAAGGCTCTACATTGCAAATCTCTTCAGAATTGCTGGTATTTACATACCGATTTGACATGCATTAGAATTTTGAGGGTCAGTGCTCTAAAATGTTAGCAGATTGAGTACATGAACTGGAATGAAATGCATAATGTTAACATTGCTTTCCTATTCAATTATGGAGCATTTTGATCAAACCTTAAGTTGACACTTATCAGCCTATTCGTCTTTTTCTTTCTTTCTTTTTTTTTTATGATGGAGAAATGTCAAGTCCGTTTATAAGCGAATTCTGGCATTGGACAGATCGATAAGAAATCAATATTAATAAGGCCTCGGCGGAGGACCAAATTACATACTCAAATAAGAACAAATGAAATTTTTCACAAAATGAGGTCAGGGCATATTTTAGGTCCTGACCCTTTCCGGTTCTTTCTAAGGTAAGATTCTGATCTCATCCTGCTGTTCCTCTCAGCAAAGCAGTTGACCAGTAATGTCACCCATTATGTGACTTAGCTGAAGCTTGTAAACAACATTGCAATATATTTACTGCCATTCGCAAATGTATTCTAACACAAATATATTTATTTATCGACAGCAAATACCAAGTATAAAAGAACCAAAAACCTTCATTTGGACCCCAAAGCTGCTCAAACCTAAATCAGCTCAAAGCTTATCAATTGAAGAACAAAAACCTTTTGAAGTTATGTCCCTGAATCTTTCACAAGAGTAGATAGAAATCTTAAAACCTTCGGCCTCAATGAGTGTTTGGTACAGGAAATGGCTGGTTGAGATGTTGAGAATAAATGACTGCGGAATGCATGGTCCTCAGGAAGATGTTCTTATCAATCTATCCAAGGCTTAGAGAAGGTCTCCAGAGGCAGAAGGCAAAAAAAGAACCCATGACAAGGAGGAGGCCTGCAAAATGTTTTCTTCTCTTTGGGACATTACCATTGTGCTCAGGAATTCATAGAACTTGCATTTACCTATATAGAGTCAGTAAAGACTGGACAGTTCACAGTTCTGTCATGTATATAGGGAGGGCTGGGGCTCATGGAGCCAGGCCCATCAAGGTGAGTTATGGTAGTAGGTGGCTCCTGGAGAAAGTGTCATTTTCCTCAGTGGTGTGGCTGCCCATCAGTCATCCATGCTTGGATGCTTCGGTAGAGATCTTTGGACCACACCCATACTCTTGTCCCTGCTTAAACTCACTGTGTTCTAAAACAACAACCAAAACAAAAACAAGAGAAAGAGACATGATAGTGGGAGACATACTTGTGGGTAGGAGGGAGAGCTAGTGGGGTGGGAGGGGAGAACGGAGCATTGAGGCATAGAGTACAGGGTATGATAATGATGTTTAGTATCAACATATAAAATTGCCAAAGAGTATAATTGTAAAACATAAAAGAAAATGAACAAACAAAAATTACACAGTGGTGGAAGCTATCTATATAACATTTATTAAAAATTTCTACTTATTAATTCATTAATCATATAAATATGTGATATATATTTATTAATATGTGTTTATTATTAATAAGTAATATATAGTCTATACATAATAATGAATAATCTGTGTTGCATGTTTCCTGAATATATTAATTATTGGTACCACCATTATCTTTATTTGTGAATGTTTATATTTGCTTATGCTTACCTCTTAACAACTAGTGCCATTCTTAATTTAAATTGTTGAGCAACTCATGAAATGTTTGATTATACACCCCCTAAATAAAGTCTTTACCAAAAAAAAAAAAAAAGAAGAAGATTTTAAAAACCTATGACCCATCATCACCTGAGACTTGAAAGGGAAAGAAAAGGATTTCCTCGGGAGCTTTCCTATATAGCCACTTTGTGCTCTTAATTCTTTCTTCTTTCCAGATTGAAACAAATCTAACTGTTCCCTCTCTTGTCTCCATGCAAAAGGGAAAAGGGCATGCTTCTTAGTTGAGACTCGCTGTCCTAGAAATCACTTAGTACACTAGGGAAAGTCAATGTTGTTATCCAGTACACTCGGGTTTCTATAGAGTTTTAATGCATCAATACATATGGGTATTTTTTTTTTTCAAAATTGATGTCCCCTTTAGTTAGCAACAGTCAAACTAGTAGGTTTCCTCCCTCTGTGTGCTTGGGAGGTCATGATAACGATACTCTGAAGTTTAGTTCTCAGAGACTCTCCATGTATGGGCACATTTAATCAAGAGATAGTTATCATTTGGATTAGTGCTCCTTAACAATGAAACTGTGTTAGCTCCCAGGTTTTCATTTCCGCCCAGTGCCTTACTGATGATTATCCTAGATAGCATTCACTCGACGCTCAATGACAGAAGACCCCACCGAACTGAATATATTACTCAGGGATACACGCAGGAAGATTGCGTGGCATGCTTAGGAACCCACAGCTGGTAAAGATCAGAATTTGTAAGTATAATCTGAGAATCTGAGTTCAGAGCATCAATTAATCCTTTTTATAGTGTATAGTGTTGCCTTTGCTTATCAGTCCCTAAAGCCAATGAACAAGGTTTAAAGGCTGTATAAAGGTAAACATGCATACCTGGAAGACTGAGGATTTACATCTAGAGTCCTTAATCTTTACAATTCCTGATTTGAAAATGGAGCTAGAACTCGTGAGAGAGATGAGTTTATATACTTTTTTGTCGCGCTCGCTATGTAAGTACAAGCTTCAGCGGATTTCTCACGACTCACATTCCTCGCTGTTGTTTGCCTTGCAAACATATGGAATTGGCAATTAGCAGTTTACAGTCCTGATGTTTCACTCAGCTGTCATGTGAGCTTTTTCTCAGCTTAGTACTATAAAAACCTGCCAAGCCTATAACTAGCTTCTAGTGATGAAGCACAGCACTTGGAACAGCTGATGTGATGATCAGGTCGTGTGTGTGTGTATGTGTGTGTGTGTGTGTGAGAGAGAGAGAGAGAGACAGACAGAGACAGGCAGAGACAGACAGAGACAGAGACAGAGAGGGAGTCTGTCTGGCTGTGGCAGGACTTCTTTGAGTCCACAAGTTTAATTTGTTGGCAAAGCATCCTGGCCAGGATAAATGGTCCAGATTGCCTTAACAAGATGTTGAACACTGCACAAGTGATCCAAGTCTGGAATTGGCCTCAGCTTCTAGGAGACGGTTACTTACAGCTGCTACAGGAGTGTCTTTGTGCACAAAGAGAGCATGGTGGATAGGCTTTATGGTGTTGTTGGCCATATCTGATCATGTCAGGGTGGGGGCCTGACCTCATAAAAGGGAGCAAACATGACATTTATTTGGAGTAAAAAGTTTGCATTGTAAGGCACCAATTGGTCTTAAGACTGAGATCTAACACATGGACAAGCAGTTAGCCAATCATATCTATGTCATGACGTCCCCATTAAATTCTCTGGCTATGGAATCTGTGTGAGTTTCCCTAGTTGACAATACTCCACGAATTGTGTCGTGCATCAGGCCTGGAAGGACAAGATATCCTGACTCCACAGAGGAGAGAATAGAAGAAAAGAAATTATGTTTGAAACTCTCTTGCTTTCTGCCCTAAGTGTTTCTCTGGCTGAGTTTGATCTGCATTTTTTTCCCTGTGATAAACTTCAACAGTGCATATGTTAGCTCTCGGGAGTTCTGTGGCCTCTTCCAGGAATTACTAAAATCAAAATTCAGTTGAGAACTCCCTGAACTTGAGACAGAGTCAAATTAGTACAGTTTTTACAACTTCATATTAAAAATTTCAGGTAGTTTTTACTGGGAAACAAGAGAAAGGAGGAGAAGAGGTTGTTAGGTCACCTGGTTCTCAAGGTTTTGGAGCTGAATGAAGATGTTGAATATGTCAACTTCAACACTGATTTCAACTACATGATGACCCAAAGGATGGGGGGCATGTATTTAGAAGCTAGCCCAAGCATAACACGGTAAGTATTTAATAAACGTTTTTTTAAAAATCATTTGAAATATGACAAAGAGCTGTGGAAGATAGTAGTTAACAATATCCATTCTTCGATATGGTCACTGCAGATACAGACTCTGGAGGACACCAAAAGACATTAAGTGGAATGGAGGGGTCCAGATTACAACTCCCTTTATATATCCACAGAGGAAGTAGTTATTTTATGGTGTGAAGCCGTACCCTCTGTACCATGTTGCTGATTTGGTACAATTGTTTCTAATACACCTCCATGAGAATATATGAGAAAGAAATTTCAAAATAAGAAAGCAAGACTTCAACAAGCTACTTAGGAACACTAAAAGAGCCCACCATCTTTCCTCCGAGCACAATGGAGTACTACTCAGTTATTAAAAACAATAAATATATGAAATTCCTAGGCAAATGGATGGATCTGGAGGCCATCATCCTGAGTGAAGTAACCCATTCACAAAAGAACTCACATAACATGTACTCACTGATATGTGGATATTAGCCCGGAAACCTAGACTACCCAAGATACAATTTACTAAACACATGAAACTCANACCACTTGATTACTGGTTATTTTAAACAAGAAAAAGGGTCTAATGGAACATTGTCTTCAGAATTGAAAGACCTACAAGTAACCATAGCTAGGGAAAATTCTGGAGAAATGCTTTTACAGATTATAAAAATAATCCTCAATTATTTGCCAAATAATTGCAGGGGAAATATTCATATCTAGATATAGGTATGAACCTCACTATGCAACCAGGCACAGAAAAGCATGTCTTTCTTATGATTACATTTTAAGGCTTCCGGATACTTCAGATATGTGGCCAAGTTTCTCCATTCAGGTATAAGGGCATTGAAACAGTTGAGCCGTGTGTGATATAAAGTCTCTGTTTATTCTTATTGACTGCATCAGTAATCAATCCTCTGGTATCATTTCCTTATACAGTCTTTATGAAAAATGCTGACTGATACATCCATGTATATATATATATATATTTTTTTTTCCAGCAGAAAAGTTTTATTTTTGCCAAACAAAATTTTCAAGTGGCAAATGAACAGAAATCCCAAAGTTGCAAATCCACAGCTGCAGTCTGTGGGGGAGAGAAACACTGTACCCATCCAATCTGCAAAATATACGAGACGGTAGAAAAATCAATTGATTGGCAGATGTGGATATTTGCATCCTCCTTAATTGCTTAAAATCAGTGAGTTTGGAAGCGCCACTACACTTGGCAGCAAGCAGTTCAGGTTGAGTACAATTGCTTCTTTCTTTGGAAGGAGACTGAAAACTGCTGAAATTTGTAGGACAGTTTTTTTTTTTTTTTTTTTTTTTTTTTTAAGGAGTGACTAAAATTTGGAGGGAGATGATGATGTGGAAATTGCCACCTGAAAGCCTGGACTGGACTCAATGTCAGAATTCAGCAAATCAAGGGAGGAAGTCTAGAAAAGATTGAATTGTCCCTCTCAGAGACAGAGGAGCTTGAGATCATAGGACAGCATGTTTGGGGGAAAACAAACAAACAAACAAACAAACAAAACATAGCAGGATGAAAATGTTGAACAACTGCAATTGGAAATAGGCTACTAATAGGGAGGAGACCACACTACTAGGGACTTACCCAATACATTGAGTATTTGATCTGGTAAATGTCATAGAAAATTGCTTCCAGTTTGCAGGAAACTGAAACCATCACTTGAAGCTGCTTATTGTTGGTTCTCAGCTACCCATAATACTAAAAGTAGCCTAACTAGAGCTAAAATAAATTGCAACGGTGCCCCTCATTATCAGCCTATCTGTGATGAGGGCCAAGATTTCTCTTTTCCATCTTCATAACTGCATGGGTCTCTCCTCCCCCACTCCTCAGTTAAGTGAAACCATGATTATATATATATATATATTTTTTTTTTCTAGGTCTTTCCTGAAGCTTTTAGCTACTTTAGTTTAGAAATAAGGAGCAGAAAAAGAACACTGACTGTCCACAAGGACTTATTTGGACAGTCAGAAACGATAGTGTGCAAGGCTCTGAAACAAAGTAGTAGTGTGCTAACAGTTGGACTGAAAATGGACAGTCCTGGGAGGCAAACTGAAGCTCATGGTTTTCCTAGCTTTTGAAATGGATTTCATGTTTTATACACTCAAAATAGATATAATTAGCATAATTATGTTAATAAAGACTCAGAGTTATAAAATGTTAACTTTCCTAAGATTACATATGTGCCAAATGTTATATTTAAGACGACAGTGCATGTTTAAGACAAGTCTCCTTTTTATGTATGCTGTCTTTCTCCCCATTAAAAAGCCAGGACAATAGGATTTGTACACTGTACCAGGTTGTTTTCTAGTCAACGCGTGCCAAACCTGGGAAGAAAGGCTCTCAGCTGAGGAACTGCCTTCTTCAGGTTGGTTTGTGAGAATGTCTGTGAGGATTTTTCTTGATTGCTGATTCAAGCAGGTGGTCCCAGTGTAGGTGTGTGGTACCATCCCTATGTGGGTAGACCAAGGCTGTTTTTGAAAGGTCTATCACCGGGTTCGACCTTGTATTTCTCCTCTAGATACCCTGAATGGTGGATCCTGATGTGGAAAAGATAAGCCAAATAGTTCTCAATCCAATTGGGTTAGCCAGTGTTATATTACATCAACAGAAAGAAATTAAGAGATACTCTAAATAATTCTGGCCACCATACCAAGTAAAATCTGTTTTCACAGGAATGCTTACAGTGGAAATGAATGGACTTATTTACTTTTATTGCCTTAAAATGGTAAAGATTTCAGTGCTCAGAAAATTGTATCTTCATGCTTCCAAGATGTGTTAATACATTTTAAAATTAAATCGATTTTTAATTTTTATAAATGTTATAAATCTTTTTATAGATTTCTTCCTTGTCTTTTTTGTAACGTCTAAATACTGAATATAAGATGTCTTGTCTCCACCCCTAAAGCTTGGTAAGATGAGACAAGATTTTGATTATTCTCTTTTTTGCTGTACTTCAGTACCACCTTGTTTTGAATATTTTAGACAGTTATCTGGTACTGAAAGTTCCTCCAACTCTGACTTTCCAGATTCTTTGAATAGGTTTCATCTTAAGTTCATTCATTTTATGTGTTGTAATTCATTTAGTATTCATAGTGTAATTAACTTTCTATTACACATACCTGTTTCAGCGTGAGGGAAATGGTTAATATATACAAAATATTGACTTTTAAATTTTTGTGGGACTGAGAAGGGAGATTTCTAGGTGAGGAAAGTATCTGTTTTGCAAGTGGAATAGACCTGAGTTTGAACCCCAGAGCTCAAACAAATGTAGATCTAGTGTATATCTGTAATCACAGCGATTCTAAATTGAGATGTGGAATGAAGGGGAGAGATCCTGGAAGTTCTTGAGCTTGCTGGCCTGACCAACATAGACTCAGATTAAAACAAGATGGAAGGAAAGGGCTGGCACTCAAGCTTGTTTTCTGACATCCACATGATCCTGGTGACACTTATATGCAGAAACATTTAGTTTTGAAATTCTATTTACCTACCTAAACATTTCAACAGCTTTTTAACAACACTCAACAATTATATAACTATATGTAAATAGTTATAATTTTCTTCTTTTACTTGACACTTTATATTTCATTTTCAAAAGTTTCCCTGGACCTGAGATTTTAGTTTTATATTGTAGCATCTCTTGAAGCAACCACATTTTTATTTTTGATCTGATGATGTAAGCCCTATATCATTAGAATTGCTAATATCATACAACTCTTGCATTTTTGGAACAAACATCAGTTATTTGCAATGTATTATTTTTAAAGTACCTTGCTGAACTCAGTTTGCTACTATTATATTTAGATTGTATATCTAAAGCTTTCTGTCAGAAAGAGAAAGAGGGAGAGCACGATGGAGAAAGTTTATATGTGTGTAAATGTGTGTGTGTCTGTGTGTGTCTGTGTACCCTATCAGGTATCACCATCAGGTTACGTGATGCTTGAAAATAGAAGCTGAAATCCCTTGTAGATTATGATTTTGTAAGTTTATAATTTCATCAATTTAGAAGAACAATGGGGTTTTACTTTATGCATATTTTCCTGTGTATATATGTGTATATGTGTGTTTGTGTGTGTGCATGTTGAATGTACACCTGTGTGTGTAGCTGTTCATGGCCATGTGTCACATGAAGGCCACATGACACATTGAGTGTTCTTCTCTCTTACTCTTAGTTTTACTTTTAAAATTTTTCTGTTGTATATTTTATTTTTTTACATATCACATGTTATCCCCTTTCCCGGGTTTCCTTCTGAAAACCCCCAATCCCATTACCCTCCCACTGCCTCTATGAGCGTGCTCCCCCACCCACTCCTGCCTCCCCACCCTGGCATTTTCCCTACACTGGCACATAGAGCTCTCACAAGACCAAGGGCCTTTCCTCCCATTGATGCCTGACAAGACCAGAATAAGGACTTGCGTTCAAATTCCCAACACCAATGAGAAAAACAGTGTAGTGGGCCTGTAATTCGAACACCATGGAGGGCTTATGTACCAAATGCTCTAACCCACTGAGCCACTCCCCAGCAACCTTAAATGTACTTGCAAATTTATCTCTACCTGTGAAATTTCAGGACATATCTAGTTAGCCTCCTTGGCAATTAAAAATTCCTGTTCTTCTTCATAGCCATATTCTTACAGCAGTTTTTAGGATTCCTACTTGTTTGCTTAGCCTCATGTGAATGGGTTGTACTGTTTCTGCTTCTCTACTTTAAGTGGATTGATGCTTGGCCAGGCCCCATCAAGGTACTTCCAAGGAGCTCTGTAGGCTGGGCTTAGAAAATCCATATGATCTTTGTCCTGAACAATAACTGTAGAAGGAATTCATTGATATATAAAATATACAGCGGACAACATTTTCACTTTTCATCTTTATATTTTTCAAAATTTTATATCATGAAGGAGATGTGGGAATTCTAAGCATTGTTACTTTGAGTTAGAATTTTCTTTTCACTCAGAATTTAATTATCTTCCCTCCCTCTCTCTCTCTTTCTTTCTCTCTCTTTCTTTCTTTCTTTCTCTCTCTCATTTGTTTGTTCATTCGTTCCTTTTTCCTTCTTTTTTAAAACTGTATGTGTATAGGTGTTTTGCCTATTTTTGCCTCACTTTCATGCCTGACCTACAAGGAGGCCAGAAGAGGGCAATAAATACCATGGAATTGGTGTTACAGACAGTTTTGAGTGGCCAAGTTGGTATGCAGAGTCTAAGTTGAGTCCTCTGGAAGACTCTAGTGTTCTTAACCACTGAGCCACCTCTCCAGCTCTAGTTTCTTAGAATTCTTGCTTGGATAGTGTACTGGCTAGGTTTGTGTCAACTTGACACAGCTGGAATTATCACAGAAAAAGGAGTTTCAGTTGGGGAAATGTCTCCATGAGATCTAGCTGTGAGGCATTTTCTCAATTAGTGATCAAGGGCCCCTTGTGGGTGGGACCATCTCTGGGCTGGCAGTCTTGGGTTCTATAAGAGAGCAGGCTGAGCAAGCCAAGGGAAGCAAGCCAGTAAAGAACATCCCTCCATGGCTTCTGCATCAGCTCCTGCTTGAGTTCCAGTCCTGACTTCCTTGGTGATGAACAGCAGTATGGAAGTGTAAGCCAAATAAACCCTTTCCTCCCCAACTTGCTTCTTGGTCATGATGTTTGTGCAGGAATAGAAACCCTGACTAAGACAGATAGAGATTCCTTAAGTATCCAATATAATGTGTAGTGAATGAGAAATACTCATATCACAAAGAAAATGAAGATACAAGTAAGAGTTATTCAAATAAATCTTTTAGATAACCATTCTGTAAATAACCAACCTAATTACTGTATTTAGGGAGTACAGAAAACACATTACTGACTGACAATAGGTAGGATCAGTTTTTCCATCCTGATTTGATTTGATTTTTTCAAAGCAAAAGGATGTGAGGAAGATCCACTGGTCCTTCCAAAGTGCACTAAAGAGTACCCAAGTTTTTCTTATCCTATCATAATCCCACCGGGCTGATGCTCTACTCTGATCCTCCACTGGCTTCCTGGTTTACTCAGAGACCAAGCTCTGAGCTTGGTTATACTATACATGAAACAGTTGTTGTGTTCCATTCTTGCTGTATCTCTATCTCACTGATATCTCACCCTGCTTCTCTTTTGTTGGAGCCCCCCCCCCCTCTCTCTCTCTCTCATTCTTGCTGTCTCTCTCTCGTTTTTATTTTTGTGTGTGGTACTGCAAGCTTTTGTTACTCTTGTCTTGGTATTATGCCACTTGACATTTGATTGGTCTGGATATTTCTCCATTAAAAAAAAGGGCACAATTAGTGTCTGGGTCTCCTGTGAGCCAAGGCTAGATAATCACCCTTTCAGAGATGCTATACTGACTACAATTTAAATCTCCTGACAGCATCCCAGACGCTTGGTCCCTGGTTTATTTATTGATTCTCACAATATTAAAGACCTTGAATTTCCTTCATCTATCTTTTAAATTGCTGGTCCTCTCACTATAGTATGAAATCCATAAAGGCAGGAATTTATTATATTTTATTCATTTCTTTATCCTTGGCATCCAAAAAATGTTTATTTCATAATAAGTAGTAAAATATCAGATGAATAGGTAATAAATATCAGTAACAAAAATTGCTAATAATGTAATTGATTAGGTAGATAATGCAACGTTAAATATTCAGGTGGCTATTAGAATTCTTATTTAGAACCGACATTGAAGTGGGGGCCTATGGATGGTAAAATGGACACTTTTGTATTGAACTCTCTCTTGGATGGCATTTCTCTGTTTAGTAATGGCCAATACAAGTGACAAAGAACTCTGAAAACTGTTGTGCTGATTGCAGTAGCTCTCTGATGCTGATAAGGTAGAAAAGGCCATTACCCAGTTGCAGCACGATTTCCCGCCAGTGATATATTAGTTATTGATGTTCTGTTTACAGCAATACCCTGGAGCTGACTTGAAGCATCATCCCTGCCACTGTCCATTTTGTTTGGCTGTTAAATATTTTGAATGCTATGCTTGGTAGAGATTAAGAAACACCTTTATTATTGGAATTCTTAAAAAAAATGCACACACACAAAATCCTGTTGGGAGAGTTCTTCAATGTTCAGCCCCTTGTTTCTTTTTTCCCCCAAAGTAATTATTTTTAATCTTGATTGGTTAAAAATGCAATTTCTTTGAAATTCAACAGTTATATTAGAGCTCATTGTAATCTCTCATGACTTCCTGGGTGATTCCACATTTGTTCATTTTTCTTCTCTCTAATGTCCATTCTTGCTTCCTGTATGTTGGATATTTTCTCGACATTTACTTTACAGGTCCAAAGTTACTTTTACTGGTGGTCATTGTTCACACAACCTACGTTGACTAGCTGGAAGCATTTCTGTTGCTAAGCCTTTTATTTCCTCTCCTTTGTCTTTATTCACTGTGCATGTCATTACTGAGATTATATACTTACAAACCTACATATTTTTATGTATATTCACATTTTCTGTCCACCCCTTCACTTGCCCAGAAATTGAATGATAATTATGCCTGGCATATACAAGATGCTCAGGAAACATTTTGCTTATCAAATGGACTCATGTTGACATCCTGTAGAATCTAAATAGATAAGCAACCGAATCTTATATTGAGACTAAATCATGTAGGAAGTGATGAACAGAAGTAACAGGAAATGCAGGAAGAATATCAAGGCCCACTTGAAACTAGGGTCAAGAGCTCTTCTGTGTGTTATTTCTTCACATATGTCATCAGGGGGTGCTCTCTCTCTCTCTCTCTCGCTCTCTTTTATTAATTATTTTATTTATTTACATCCCAAATGTAGTCGCCATCCTGGTCCCCTCTCAGAGTTCTTCACCCATCCTGCTTCCCCGTCCTTTCTGAGAGCATGGTCCCCCATCCCCACCTACCCCTGGAGCCATCAAGTCTCTACAGGATTAGGTGTACCCTCTCCTACTGAGGCCAGATGAGGCAGCCCTCTGCTACATATGTGCTGGGCACCATGGACCAGCCCCTGTATGTCCTTTGGTTGGTGGCTCAGTGTCTGGGAGCTCCCAGGGGTCCAGGTTATTTGTCACTGTTGTTCTTCCTATGGCCTTGCCATCCCCTTCATTTCCTTCAGTCCTTCTCCTACCTCTACCACAGGAGTCCCAGACCTCAGTCCAATGCTCGGTTGTGTGTATGTGTTGTCTCAGTGAGCTGATAGGTTCTCTTATAGATTCGGGTTCAGATTGCCAACAAGATGCTGCCATATCCACTGGATGTGAACCAAGCTGAAAGACTTACTTTTTCTTTTTTGTCTTTTGAAGCACTCAAAAATACAATTTTAAAAGATAAAGTGTCTGGGGGAGGATAGGTGGGAGAAGTTTGTGATGCAAACCAGAACTTACATAAGAATTAAATCTGTACCTTAATGTGAGAGTGGTAGCAAACTTTAGAAAGTTTTAGTGAGGATGCTGGACTGATCTGTGGGTGGACTCTTAATGACACTAAGCAATTCATTTGAATAGATAAAGTGATTTGACTAATTTTTACTGACATCAGGACTACTCTCTAATTATCATCTATAAGTGCTTAGAAGAGGACCATACATTTCACTCTGAGACAAAATTGGACTCTGCGTCATTCATTTACTCAGTAATTGTGGTCCAGTTATTGTAAAGAGATTTGGTGATTCATGATGAACACATCCATCTCTGTCCTCTGTTATGTAATGCTCGTTGAATTAGTTTCTCTACTTAGCACAGGGATAATGTAGTGCTAAGGTGGAGTCATGGCGATTGTGAATAATTTTAAGTGTCACTAAGTACATGGCTGTGTGACAGCCATGAGTAGACAGGCATGAAGAAATTAACAACTTTTCTGTGTGCTTGGGGGTATTTTTACAGTGGGTGTGGACTACTTACAACAATATGGTTGGGCAGGAAAATGATATGGAGGCATATGAAGATTAGATGATCAGTGCAAGAGTTGATGATCAATGTTACTGCTTTATTTGTTTTAACCTCTCTAGATCCTTAAGAGAAAGTAAAGGACTGGGGAAGGCTTTCTAACTTGTAGAAGTCTTATACCACCCATAGTTGACTGATAATTAATGAGCTGAACACAAAAGATCACCGATTTTACTGAGAACCATATGATAAAAACATGATGAAGACTGTATTGTCTCATATTTAAACATGGAAACTAATTTTTATTATTACTTGTAAATTGCAGTACAAGTGTTATGGCACAGACTTTTTTTTTATTATTATTAGAGAGTTTCTTCATTTACATTTCAAGTGTTATCCAAAAGTTCCCTATATCCTCCCCCCGCCCTGCTCCCCTACCCTCCCTCTCCCACTACTTGGCTCTGGCATTCCCCTGTACTGGGGCCTATAAACATTGCTAGACCAAGGGCCTTTCTTCCTGAATAATGGCCAACTAGGCCATCCTCTAATACATATACAGCTAGAGACATGAGCTCTGGGGGTTCTGATTAGTTTATATTGTTGTTCCATCTATAGGGTTGCAGACCCCTACAACTCTTGGGTACTCTCTCTAGCTCCTACATTGGGGACTCTGTGTACATGGCACAGACTTTTAACTCCAGTACTTGCAGGTGGAAAAAGCCAGGTAGCTATCCACAAGTTCAAGCCCAATCTGATCTACATAGGAAGGTTCTGTAAGCCTCACATAATGAGAATCTATCTTAAATAAATAAATAAACACCAAAAATTAATTACAGTACGTCTAAATGATGTAGGAAAAGGAGAATTTTTGCCTAAGGGGTCAGGGCAGAGAGGAGAAAGATCGAAAGACCAGAGGAAGAGGAATTGCGTTGCACATGTGTCAGGTGGGACTGGGCTCCACAACTGCAGTTTGATTGGTTGTGGTTTTCTGTGACAGTCTCTGTCTGTTGCAAAGAGCAACCTCCTTGATGGGAGTGAGAGGTATGTTTTAATTTGATCACATAAAAAAAGTGACCATGAATTTGAAAAGAGCCAGGGGTTCCATGAAAGTGTTCAGGGGGAGGTAAAGGAAAAGGTATGGTGTGGTTATAATATCATCTTAAAAAAATAAAAAGAATTACTTTTAAAATGTGCTAATAATAGAGAGGTTAGTTCAAAACAATCAATAAGTGATTTTTCCCCCTCTATTTTTCTCAATCTCTGTATTGTCCCTCTATCGACTAATGTGTGGTTTTATGTGTAGATTGTATCATCTATCAAATTGACTGCATACGATAGAACACATTCATTAAAATACAAACTAGAAAGCAAGTATATTATCAAATTAGCTTTTATCCTCATATAAGCATGCCTTCATCCTGTGTTTCATCCTCAGAGAGTCTCTCTACTCATCAGTGTGCCTTCCCTGCAAATTGAGATGAAGGAAGATTTAAAATGAGACCAACACTAATTTCCGTCACATCGTGTCTTCGACATATGGCCAGATGCTCCCTCAGTGAGAGAAAAACTGTCACATCCATCTGAAGACACACCTAACAAAACACCTGCAAGAGCACCCGAGGATTAGACCTTTCTTGGAGCCAGCCCCTGGGACTGAATTCAGCCCTCGCTCCAGCTATCTTGCGGGGAGGGCATCTGTGTAGTTTACATTCAAAATTCTGAGAAAACAGAGGTTTAGAGAGAAATGTCAGGGTCTGGTCAGGGAATTCACTTCTTGGCACTGCTTTTTTGTGCTGTTCCAGGGAGAACAAGATAAAACTAATATACAGCTCAGAAGTCCTGCATTCAGCATTATAAGAGAACACCTAAATGACTCGTTTGCTCTGTTTTTACACACTCAGACTCATGTAAAAATGAGTAAAATGGTATGTATTCCTAGAGTACTGCTACATTATTTGGATTTTTTTCATAATGAGATACATTACGGGCTGGATGAAGTGGTAAGTGGGTCAATAAAGCTGTATGGGACGAGAGGAGAGAGAGAGAGAGACAGAGACAGAGAGAGAGGGAGACAGAGAGACAGAGAGACAGAAGGAGAGGGAGACAGAGACAGACAGAGACATACAGAGACAGAGAGATGGAGAGACAAAAAGAAAGGAGAGTAATTTATAAGAAAAGTCGACCATGTTAAACACTAAGCAGATAATACAAACAGCAGAGACACTAGTGATAAAACCAACTCTCCATGGAAATCCCATTTGCAAGAGCATTACAGGCAGAGGAAAGCATCACAAGGTCATAAAGAAGAAATGAGCCTAGCGTTCCCACAGAAAACCAAGAGGACTGGACAGAGTTGGAAAGTGAGGTCTGTGAAGCTGCATGAAATGCCAAGCAATGCGTGCAAGGATCTTTGAAGAAGAATATTTTCTTAAACACCTAGGATGCCATTAAGGTTTTTATACTGGGGGATTGATTGAAGTGATACAATTAACATGTTTTACAAAGATCTCTCTGGCTTATGGTGACATGTTTTTTCAATGTCTTCCATTTATAGTCTTGCCTTTGACCATCCAGGCTGTAATCCAAGGCAGCAGACACAAAATGGTGACATGATTAGGAAAAGCCTGTCTTTATAGTACCATTCTGGATCAATCTGTAGATTTTATGTGCACATTATCATTGCCACTGAGCCATAATGGGCATAGAATTGGAAGCAGCCTTCTACCTGTGCCATCATCCAAGCCACTTTATGAAGCCATCATCTGTATCAGTCCCAAGAGGCCCATTCTACTACTCAGAAGGGTTGACTCCTTGCAGCCACAAGTAACAACAAACTCATAGATGTGGAAATTTATATTAAAACCTTTTAAAGAATTCTCTTTTCATAATAATACCACAAAAAAATTTCTCTGTACTTTAAGCCCAACAAACTGAATAATAATATACCTACTTCTATGGCATTTTGGGCTTCCCCAATCTCTTCTTTCTTAAATTGTATTATAACCTTTCTATGCCTCAGCAAAAGGCAAATATCACTATTTTTTCCAGACTGTTGTTTTTCAAGCAGAAAAAGAAGGAGAATAAAGGTGAAAATAAATATCAGATGAATTTGGAAGTGTAATTCTTTATTAGATATTTTCTTTATTTACATTTCAAATGTTATCCCCCTTTCCTGCCCCCCCCCCAAATTCCCTAATCCCTTTTCCCTCCCCTTGCTCACCAACCAACTCACTTCTGATTCCTGATTCTGGCATTCCCCTACACTGGGGTATAGAGCCTTCACAGACCAAGGGCGTCTCCTCCCATTGATGTCCAACAAGCCATCCTCTGTTACATATGCAGCTAGAACCATGAGTCGCACCACGTGTACAATTTGGTTGGTGGTTTAGTCCCTGGAAGCTCTGGAGGACGAGTTGGTTCACATTGTTGTTCCTCATTTGGGGCTGGAAAACCCTTCAGCTCCTTGGATCCTTTATCTACTTCCTCCATTGGGGACCCGGTGCTCAGTCCAATGGTTGACTGAGAACATTCACCTCTGTATTTGTCAGGCACTGGTAGAGTCTCTCAGGAGATAGCTATATCAGGCTCCTGTCAGCAAGCACTTGTTGGTATCTACAATAATGTCTGAGTTTTGTGACTGTATATGGGATGGATCTCTAGGTAGGGCAGTCTCTCGATGATGACCTTTCTTTCAGTCTCTAATCCACACTTTGTTTCTGTAATTTTTTTCCATGGGTATTTTCTCCCCACTTCTGAGAAGGACTGAAGTATCAGCCCTTCGGTCTTCTTTCTTCTTGAGCTTCATGTGGTTGATGAATTGTATCTTGGGTATTCTGAGCTTCTGGGCTAATATTCACTTATCAGTGCGTGCATACCATGTGTGTGTTTTGTTTTTTGTTTGTTTGTTTGTTTGTTTTGATTGGGTTACCTCACTCAGAATGATATTTTCTAGTTCAATCCATTTGCCTAAGAATTTTATGAATTCATTGTTTTTATTTTTTTCTATTTTTTATTAGATATTTTCTTCATTTACATTTCACATGTTCTCCCAAAAATCCCCTAAACCCTCCCCCATCCCCCACCCAGCTGAGTAGTACTTGATTGTGTAAATGTACCACATTTTCTGTATACATTCCTCTGTTGAGGGACCTCTGTGGTTTTTTTTTTTGTTTGTTTGTTTGTTTGTTTTTTGTTGTTGTCATTTGTTTTTTGTTTTTCAGCTTCTGGCTATTATAAATAACATTGCTATGAACATAGTGGAGAATGTGTCCTTATTACATGTTTAACATCTTCTGGGTATATGCCCAGAAATGGTATAGCTGGCTCCTATGGTAGTTCTATGCCCAATTTTCTGAGGAACCACCAGACTGATTTCCAGAGTGGTTGTACCAGCTTGCAATCCCACCAGCAACAGGGACTTGACAAGGCTGCCCACTCTTTCCCTACCTATTTAACACAGTACTAAAAGTCCTAGCCAGAGCAATTAGACAAGAAAAGGAAGTCAAAGGGATACAATTTGGAAAGAAAGAAGTCAAAATATTACTATTTGCAGATGATATGATAGTATACTTAAGTGATGCCAAAAATTCCACCAGAGAACTCCTAAACCTGATAAACAACTTCAGCAAAGTGGCTGGATATAAAATTAACTCAGATAAATCAGGAGACTTTTTCTACTCAAAGGATAAACAGGCTAGGAAAGAAATTAGGGAAACAGCATCTTTCATAAGAGTCACAAATAATATAAAATACCTTGGTGTGAGTCTAAATAAGCAAGTGGTGAGACATGTGTAGGATAAGAACTTCAAGTCTCAAAGGGGAAAAAAAAAAGAAATTGAAGAAGATCTCAGAAGATGGAACAATCTCCCATGCTCATGGATTAGCAGAATTAATATAGTCAAAATGACCATCTTGGAGAAAGCAATCTACAGATTCAATGCAATCCCCATCAAAATTATAACTCAATTCCTCATAGAGTTAGAAAGAATAATTTTCAAATTCATCTGGAATAACAACAAACCTAGAATATCAAAAACTTTCTCAACAATTAAAGAACCTCTGGTGCCAGGTGGTGGTGGCACACATCCCAGCAC
The DNA here is from genome assembly GCA_902729485.2 of Mus minutoides. Lineage (NCBI taxonomy): Eukaryota > Metazoa > Chordata > Mammalia > Rodentia > Muridae > Mus > Mus minutoides. Next base: position 1,537,540 of record LR749580.1, read on the forward strand.
TTGGGAGGCAGAGGCAGGCGGATTTCTGAGTTTGAGGCTAGCCTGGTCTACAAAGTGAGTTCCAGGACAGCCAGGGCTACACACAGAAACCCTATCTCGAAAAACCAAAAACAAACAAACAACAAAAAAAGAACCTCTGGTGAAATCACCATTCCTGACCTCAAGCTGTACTACAGAGCAATTATGAAAAAAACTGCATGGTATTGGTATAGTGACAGACATGTAGATCAATGGAATAGAATTGAAGCCCGGAAATGAACCCATACATTTATTTATTTATTTATTTATTTATTTATTTATTTATTTATTTATTGTCTTTATCTGTTTTTTTTTGCATTTTTTATTAGATATTTTCTTTATTTACATTTCAAATGCTATTCCGAAAGTACCTTATACCTTCCCCCCCACCCTACTCCCCTACCCACCCAATCCCACTTCTTGGCCCTGGCATTCCCCTGTACTGGGGCATATAAAGTTTGCAAGACCAAGGGACCTTGAGACAGGGTTTCTCTTTGTAGCCCTGGCTGTCCTGGAACTCACTTTGTAGACCAGGGTTGCCTCGAACTAAGAAATCCATCTGCCTCTGCCTTCCAAGTGCTGGGAATAAAGGCATGTGCCACCACTGCCCAGCTCTGTTTCCATTTTTCAATTCATCTATTTTCTATCTTTTACCACTCTTCTGGTGAAGGACATCTAATTTGCTTCCAATTTCTGGCTCTGATGAATAGAGCAGCAAGGAATGCTACTGAATACGTTTAGTCTCTCTGTATCAAAATGAAGCATCTTTTGGGCTTATACCCAAGAGGAATGGATGGATCTTGAGATATATTGATTGCTCTCTTTCTGACTTCCATAGTGGCTGTACAAGTTTGCACTCCAACAGCAATGTATGAGTGTTCCCCTTACTCTACATTCTCAACAACATGAGTAGTCATTTGTTTTTATTGATCTTGACCATTCTGATTGAATGAAAGGAAATCTGAAAGTAGTTTTGATTTGCATTTCTTTGATAACTAAGTATATTGGCATTTTAAAGGACTTCCCAGCCATTTGTGTGTAATCTTTTGAGAATTCTGTTTAGATCTGCACCACATTTTTTAATTGAGTTGTATTTTTTTTTTTGAGTTCTTTATGTATTTGTATATTATCCCTCTAGGAGATATATAGTTGGTGATTTCATTCTGTAGTCTGCTGCTATGTCTGAATGACGGTGTTCTTTATTCTTTATAGTCCAGAAGCTTCTGAGTTTCACGAGGACCCATTATTAATTAATTGTTGACCTTAGTTAGGGCTTATTTTGATTAAGTTCGGTTCAGAAAGTCTTTTCTTGTGCCAATAAATTCACGGCTAATTTTCACTTTCTCTTCTGTAAGAATTAGCATATCTGGCCTTGGGTTGAGGTTTTTTATTCCATTTGGAGTTTAGTTTTGTTCAGGGTGATCTATTGCATTCTTCTATATGTAGCTATCCAGTGTGAACAAAACCATTTGTTGAAGAAGCTGTCTTCTTTCCAGTGTGTATTCTTGGTTTCTTTGTAAAACAAAATAAATAAAAATAAATAAATAAATAAATCCCTCAAAATATACTACTTCACAAGCAAAGATGAATCAGTCCTCTTGTGGTATTTGAATTGCAGGGAACCAATACAGCAATTATACACATATATGAAGACACACCCAAGCAAAGAGTAACTATCTCCACCTTGCTTTACTTATGCTCCTTAAACATTAGAAAGATTGAGACTGAGACTGCACTGCTATATTTATTCATGAAGACAGAAGGCAGTTATCAGGCCACTAACTATTGTTAACAATCGTGCAACAAAATGTCAAATGAATAAGAAATACTGATTAGGTCTGGTCAGGTGGTATATCATTGTTATTTCAGGAATCAAGACGTGATGGTAAAAGGATTGTGATTTGAGGCCAAACTGGGATGTATAACACATTCTTGAATAGCCTGGAACATACAGTGAGAATCTGTACTACATATGTAATTCAGTATTTAATGAATCAAAAGTCAAAAGAGACCAATCCTCCTACACAGTAGACGAACCAGAGTGGGAACCTGGTCTCTCAGTTTGGGTTGATAATAGCAAAGAGGTGATTGTTTTACAGTGTTCATAGAAATGGAATCCACTCATGTACCCAATGAAATTGTAAATCAGGTTTTCAGTTTGCTGCTAAAGTGTAAAGTAGTCAAAACATTATTTGATTAAGCACTTAATATTGTGAAGCAGAATTATTGAAGAAAATGAATTCAATTATATCAGAACCACAATACTAAACAATGATTTTAATTCATAGTCTACTAACAAACACCAGCAGAAGCTATTTAAGAGTAAGTATGAATAAAAGATTTAAAAAAAATTCAAAAAGCTTGTAAAAAATATTCTCAGTCATGTTCCAGGTCAATAATAATATTTATATATTTGATTTTAATAATAATTTAAAGAATTAAAGGGACTCCTAAGGTACCAATGATGAAGATAATATTGTATCCAATTCCAAGGCTTTCTTTGCATAAGAATTCATGCGTAATTCTAATATCTCAGTAGGTATCCGATAACTGTTCTGATAGTTAGAGATTTCAGAAAAAGGTTATTTTTAATTGCATCTTTTTGTGTGTGTACCAATTAAAGAGATAAAATAAGAAATGTGGTGTTGGAGAGATTGAACAGCAGCAAAAGTGCCTGTTGTGCAGCAGTCAACTAATAAGTGGGGCTGACCCGTAACTTCAGCTCTGATGAAATAAGCACCCCTTTCTGGCTTCCAGGAGTATACAGAGTTATGTTCTTGCACATATACACATACACACATACATCCCTTCATACAGAAAAATAATTACATATACATATTGAAAAACTTTGTAAGATGTTTCCCATTCAGTGTAAGCATAGTATTTACTCTCTGTCTCTGTCCCTCTGTGGCAGATAATTCTCATTTGTACTGAGAACGCAACATGGTCTTGGGGGTCCTGAACTCCTTTCAAATTTTAGAAATACATTAATTTTTGTCAGCTATTAAGAGTTACAAGTCCAAAACAAAACTCATGTAGAAGAAAAATATTGTGAAATTCGAGTATGTACATTTTAATAAGGACAAATGCCATTTTGATAGTGTTCAGAAAGGCCACTAATGTCACAACCTTTCCTGAAAGTGCTTGTGTGAGGATCTCCAACCAAATGACAAAGGGCAGCTTATATAACTGACTTTAAGAAAGTACAAATCCTAACATGAAAATCTAGCATGAAATGAAAAACAGAAAGGTAGTAAAAACAAGCCTTTTAACATTTGCCCACATTTTTACCCAAGACACTGCAGAGAACATTCAGCTCTAGGGAACTCGATCTTTCTACAGATCCCCTCCCTGCTGCCTGGGGACAGGTGAGACTCTATTTGCAGTGAGTAGAATTGCCATAGATTAGAAGTCCCCTGGCCAGCTTCCCTCTGTCAATTATAAATATGCCAGCTGAAAATTTCCCGAGGGATATGATTTAGATTTGACACTGATACTCTCAAATAGCATTGATTTCAAATGAAGCTATAGATTGAAGTCTGTAATTCTATGAATCTCAGTTCCCTGAAATTCTTCTTGACAAAGTACAGATATAACTTCCTGAAAAGGAGCAGAAATTGTTTAGGAGACTGGAGAGCAGATATACTACCCATTTCTCCCTCTACCCTAACTGCTTCCTCCTCCAAGATCTACCCAAAGAGGTTATGCTGATAAACTTTTTGTATAGTGCTGTTCCTGTCCTTTCCCTTAAAGTAGCATTGTGAGACACAGTCATTAAAAGGATCTTAGTTTGGTAGAAAATACATTGCTGATCACAAGAATACAGCAATCAATATAATTCATACAATTAAAAATTTGAGATAAGACAGAAGTTCAGAATATGATGTCTATTAAAATGTTATTTTACACAAATATTTTTCCTTGGAAATTTTCATAAACTTCTATTAGCATTCTTCATGGATTTAAAACATTTCTTATATAACATAGTTCTAGTGACATAGACTATGAAATTAATTAATTTGTTCAGTTAGTACCCAAGGCTTATGAGGACACCCATTTGTTTTTCTATAAAGTAGAAACTTTAATTATTTTTATCAAGCAACACACCCCTATACAGTCCAAATTAAAGAGGTGGTTGGATAATTATCTGGCAGGTTCTCTACTTATTGATCATCACTAAGATAACTCACCTATTTGCCTGTTGTTTTTTTTTTTTTTTTTTCTCCCTGATTTCTGAGGACTTGGTGCTGGGGATATCAGAGGTGGCATTTGAAAACTGACCATTTATTTTGGCCACAAAGCACTGCATTTAAAACAGGCATTTTTTTTTTTTTGGAAGCCTCTGGAATGCCTCACACTGGACTTGCACACAAGCCCATTTGTACTAGCCCAATTTACATGGCGAATGAGCAGTATGGAGTTATTGTCAGAGTTGCAGCCCTAGCTTGAATGGCGGCAGTGTAACCTTTCATTCATTCCTTTTCCTTCCAAGGATATTACTTGTCTTGCCTCAAAAAATTATTCATTGCTCTTTATTTTTCCCTCTGCATGAAAATCTGTATGCCTTCCTTTCACTTCCTTACTTTCAAAACTTCTGGTGCCCCGTGAAGCTCTTGAGCAATTTCCATTTCCAGAAATAGCCAGGCGTCCTTCTGAGATGCGGTTAAAGTCCATTTTAATATAGCATGTGTTTATTTAAACTCACTGCCAAATAGTTCCTCGGTGGTGGTTTCTGCTTGGAGCTAAAGGTTGAATAGGCCATGGAGAATAATTCTAAGAGTGAAGGACGTTGTCCTGTGCCAAGTCTAAAGCCCTCTTGGGAAGAAAGCATAGGAAACATAGCCTTCAACTTTTGTGACTAAGGGACCTGTCATCGTTTCTCATCACCAGGCCATTTAACTTGTCAAATTCTAATACATTTTAGGGTTCTATGGGAAACCCAATACTAATGTCCCGTTTCTCCTTGCTGGAATGTAAGGAATGTATATTGTCACATCTCTTAACGCTTGAGACAGATAACCTCATCTGAAACACAGAACACAAGTTATACATGAAAGCAAATTTCTTTTCCTAGCAACATACCCCTTGGGAATAATTCACTATTGATCATCAAAGGATGGAGAAAATAAATCCTTAACGTTGCAGAAAGAAGAGAAACACGTTCCATAATATAAGTTCTATTTTGAATGCACACAATTGAAAAACTTGGAAGACAGTACATTTTACACATGCTACCAACTGAAAGCCTGGATGTATTATAACCTACAGATTAAAAGATTGTTTCTCAGTGAAATGAATACAGTTATGTTTTCTTCCTCCTCCTCATCTTCATCTTTTAACTGTGTGTAATAACAAATATACAGGGTAGCTTATGTGTGTTTATGTAAGTATCTTCTCAGAGCTCAGGCCTCCTGACTGTCATCTTGGGGAAGTCACCTGCCTTCAGCATCAGCTAGTTCCTTTTCTCTGTCCATGACTGATTTGCATGCTCTCTCTGGTGTCCCCAGCAACAGGTGTCTCATTAGCACCTAAGCTGTGCCAGCTTCTCAGGAAGGCTGTGAACTGATTAAACACATGCTCCATTTTTATCTCTTTATGAGTCATTACTTAAAGGTTTTATCACCAGATTGCCACACTTAATTACGTGGAGCCATAATTAAATATGAGCATTCTTAGGCTGGCTTTTTAAATTTGTAGTCTTAACTTCCAGGACATGTTTTGCTGTTTGCTAATTTACAGGTATCTTTAAAAGAGGGGTTTAGTGAAGGAGCAGATCAGCAGACGCTCTTCTTCCCCACATTAATATTTTTAATCCAATGTGTAAATAAGAGTCCTACACTACAGTTAAAGGCTTGAAGGTAATCAACAAAGTTTGGACAGTTAAATTAGAATATTCTGGTTGTTTTTTATGGGGTGCAAGAGACGGCAGTACCAATTGACTTTGAAATTTCAGCTTATACTGCGATGTAAAGAACCCTCAGCAAACAGTGTGCCCGTGTTCTGAAGACATGGAAAGTGGGTAAGACAACAAAAGACAAAATTATCCATTTTCTTATAAACAGTGAAGCTTCATGGTTTTTTTTTTCCCCCTGAAATATTTGTATTGTGCACTCAGGCTAGAATTGCAAGGGTAAAATAGCTTCACAGTTTATTTTGTTGCTGCTTTCATTGCTCCCTGATCTCCTTAATATTTCCAAATAGTTATCATCCAAAAAGCTAGAACCCTTTTTACTGTCCCTCAGTTGGTACCTTATGGGAGACACAGGTACCTTGGTTTCTTTGTCACACTTTTCTTTAGCCTCTCCCCGGTGTCGTTTCAAAGTCTATATATTCATAGAGATGGCTCACGATAAACAACACTGATCTAACCCCTGTTCTCCATGAGGAAAAACATCTACTCTATCAACTTCCCTTACCTCCTACAGTGTCAGATTGTGCGCGCAATAAAAGTTTTGCAAACCTCCTAGAACTGCTCAGAAAAATCTCATGAGAGAAATCATGAACAAAGAGGGCGTGACCTTTCTCATCAGTGCAGTGTAGATTCTGAGGATTCTAATAGAAGAACATTCTGGAATTTCCTCATTCCTTCTGACTATTATTCCTTCCTCCCAAGCACTTACAAGTCTCAAGGCTTCAGACACAGCCCTCCTTTGTCAAAATTCCCTCTCTTATCCTGGAAGTGTTTTCACTCTCAGTTACTAACAGGTCACCTAGAATTGAGAAGTGTCTTAATGACCCGCAGGTGCCTTAACAGGTCCACACATCTGCTGTGGAAGTCTGGCAACCTGAGTTAAGTCAGGAAACCTAAAAAAAAAAAAAAAAAAAAAAAAAAAAGGTGAAGGGAAGAGTCAACTAACCTCCTGCCTCTTGTGGCATATACCCCTTTACCCACACTTCATTTACATAATAAACTTGATAATAAATAAGTTAAAATAATTTATAAAAAGCCTTAAGCATCATCCACCCACAGGTAATGGTTTCAGGTTCATCCTTCTAGGACACTAGAGAGGGTGCTGGAGTATGATGTAGAGAATGTGTGGTAGATCATAAGCAAGATTCATGTGGATTTTTCCAAAATGATTCACCTGGATCTTTTCCTTGTTGAGCAGTTGTCATAATTTGGAAGCTTTTAGTCATAGATATGAAAAATAACAAACAAAAATGAACTTTTTTTTTCGATACAGGGTTTCTGTGTAGCCCTGGCTGTCCTGGAACTCCTTCTGTGGATCAGGCTGGTCTCGAACTCAGAAATCCACCTGCCTTTGCTTCCTAAGTGCTGGGATTAAAGGCATGTACCACCACCGCCCAGCAAAAAAAGTGAATTTAAACACAAACAAACTTAAGTACAACTAGATTTAGTTTAACACAAAATCAATTGCTTTTCACCCAGTCATGGCTTGATAGAAAGGCCTGTATCATATCACCAGTCCCCACATTCATTCTTCCCTATTCCAGTCTCCTTTGAAGTAGCTCAACTCAGCAAGAGTAAGCTGAAATTGGGAAAGGAATTTCAAAGAAAAATTGGGGCAGGAGTTAAGCAGGCAGCAATTTAGTCAAGATTATCTTAACAGGGCAGAGGGATTTCAGTGGAGCCTTCTAGAATAAAAGGCAGTGGAGGTTTTAAGTGCTGAGGCAAGCAAGAAGAGAGCAATGGAGAACATTAGTAGGAAGCCTGGTCAATGAGATCAGATCATCTATGTTGCTAATTGGCATTTGAAGAAAGTAAGATTTTATTCTCCCGGGGGGGGGGGGGGCTAAAAGATAGGGACTCTTTCTTTATTGGAGGAAATGATTGAATCTTGAAAGGAAGGCAAGAAGGGGGTTGAACATTTCTGTTTTTCCAGGTTCTCAGAGGGGGAAAGAAAAGAACATAAAATGAAGTTTTTCAAAGTCGGTAGTATGAATAAAGGGAAGTCAGTAAAGTCCAGCCAGGAGGAAAACTCCCCTATACACAAGGCAACCCTAAGGCTGAGTGAGTCAAGCCCAGTTCCAGAATGCGAGAGTAAAAGAATGACTTTGAAGATCTAAGCAACCGCTAATTGTTATCCGTGTTTTCCACCATCTAAATACATACTGAAGTGAACACAGTTGCTCTGGCCATGATGTCCCCCCCATTTTATTGAGTATTGTGATTTTTTTTCTGATTTTGATGCTAGTAATGTCATCCTACAGAGCAAGGTGTAAATGGGAGAGTTTGCACACACAATATATGCCATGTTAAAATAAATGAACAAGCTAAATCAAATTAATATTTATTGGGATACCATCACTAGTTTAGGCAAACATCACTGTTTAGAAAAGAATGCTTTATTTTCTATCCCTTTTGCTACTTATTGCTTCTGACTCATAGTGATCATTATCCTTTAACATTTCGTTTCTTTCTTTTTTTGTTGTTGTTTTTCTAATTTTAGATACAAAGTTTCAACTGTGAAGTTCTACCTTCTCAGAACCCCTTCTTATGTAGAAGCTAACCTGGCCACTTCAAGGTTCTCATCCTCTATGTGTAATTAAAATGTCTTATTCTGTGAGTAATTTTTTCCATCCAAATGGACAGAAGCAAGTCTGTTGAAGCTTAACTCCTTAAAGGAGACATGTAAAAGAAGAAACCAAATCTTAAACACAAATTGTGGGATGTGCTACATACTAAGGCATAGCAATTACTATTAGGCACTTACTATTTTGCATTTCATCATAGTTGCCATTACCAAGGAAAATAATTGAAATTCTACTTCTATAGATTATCCTACTCTGTTATTTTTACTGCTTTCTCTTTCTTTTACCTTGAAAATGACCTTGGTCTTCCCTTAAATTATTGTGATGTTTAGAGAGAAGTGAGTATGGTGGGATAGGAGGTGAGGTACTTCTGCCATTTTTATATGAAGTTGGTCATATGTTTTAATTTGCATTTAAGTAGAGATATTTGTTTTTGACATCTGCTTTATAAATTTATTTTTGCCATGTAGACTAATTATCTTCCCCCCCCAAATAAAGATGTGGGTTGGTGTGATGGAATTCCAATAATAGCTAATTGGTTTTTGGAAATGTTTGCTTTCAAGTTTCAAAGAGAACAGAGTAATACAATTCTTAGGAAATGTGAATGTGAAGAAAAGGTGGGCCAAGTTGGCAAAGCAAAGGTAACGTTGGGTAATAATATGATATTAAAGTAATGTTTGGCATGTTTGGATAAATGATATTTAGAAACTGTTCAAACATAGATTAGTATTCTATAGCAGGTAAAGATTAATAAGAAAAGTAGTATTTTCTACAAATCTGAAAAATATGACATTTTATAAGGCTTAGAAGAAAACAGGCTGGACTGTAGTCTGTGCACTTGTGTTTATGACCTGTACATAATTCTCAGAATCCTGGTTGATAAAAAGTATATCTTTATATCTAGATATGAATATCTAAAATAAAAATCTTTATATCTAGATATAAAGATATACATATTCATCTATGTTTCTAACATTTGAAAACAGATTTGGAAATTTAAGACATCATCTTTTAATTTAAAGCATAGCACAATCTCAGACAAGTTTCTTTTTCTTTCTTTTTATTAATGCATATTTTATAGCTATCAAGTTTTCTTAAGGACAAACTGTCATTCACGGTAACCCTCAGCTTGATGCTTGGGATTTTTGACTTCCTCTTGAAGGCTACAGTCTATATTGTGATTTACACTGTTGCCATCTAATACTCGACACAGGTAACTTACAGGAGAAAGGCTTTTTTTTTGGAGGGGGGGCTTGAGGATCAATATTCACTACAGTAGTGAGGTCATAGTAGCAGAATGGCTTCTGTTCATGGTAGTGAGGCACTGTAGCTGGCCATAAACTAATGACAGTTATGAAGTATAGCTCTAGGAGTAGAAGCATATATATATATATATATATATATATATATATATATATATATATATATATATATGTACCTTTTCACTGTTTATTTGGGTAGAAACTCACCACCTTTGAAAACAATGCTTCCATGTGGGTCCAATTTTGCAAACACAAGAGCCTATGGGGGAACATTTCACATTTAAATCATAATTTTATTGCTGACAACATTTGGAAGTCCTTCCGGAGAAATGCTTTGAAGAAGCAGTATAAGATTTCAAATTCCCACTTTTATCTATTAATTTTTGTATAAGAAAGAAGATATTCAGGAAAATTCAAATTGTCATACTAAAAAAATTTTGGGTAACTTCAGATATCAAAAAACATTTTACTTTTTAAATTCTTAAGTATGAAATCACTGTTGAGCAAGACAGCTGATCTTTTTCAAATACTACCTTTTTCTCCTTTAAGGTCTTTAAAATTTTTTTTAGAAAATTCATTGTCCTTTAAATTTTTCATTTGTTTTTGTTTCAAAATGAATGTGAAAACATGTGGGTATGAATGTGTAGCTATTTTATTACTTTCTGTATAGAAAAAAGGGGAGAGACAATTTGCCGTTATTTTGTTGCATAGTTTCTACAAAAGTTAATCAGTCTTATAAAGCAGATATTCACAGCCAACTATAGGACTGAGCCCAGGGATCTCAATGGAAGAGTTAGAGCATGAACTGAAGGAGCTGAAGGGGATTGTAAAGCCATAGGAAGAACAACATCATCCAACCAGACTCTCCAGAGCTCTCCACCAACCAAAAATGTATATATATGCATGGGTCATGGCTCCAGGTACATACATAGCAGAGAATTGCCTTGTCTGGCACCAACAGGAGGGGAAGGCTCCTTCATTCTTTGAAGGTTGGATGCCCCAAGTAGGGGGATGCTAGAGGGGTGAGGCAGGAGTGGGTGGGTGTGTGGGGAAGGGAGGGGAGATGGGATGGGGCTTGAGGAGGGGAGACAGGGAAGGGGGGCAACATTTGAAATGTAAATAAATAAAATAACAAATAAAAAATAGGAAAAAAAGCAAAGTAAGGCATGAAGTTGAGGAAAATTCCTTACAGAAACATGAAACAGGATAAGCATTTTCTTGTGGATTATTTTATCAATATTATACAATCTTTATTTCTAGGTATTTTTAGATATCTAAATATGTTTTTTCTCACAATAATTTCCACACCTTATTTCTGTCAAAACCATTCTGAATTCTTGTAGGTTTCTGAGGGAACCAAATACATTCTTTAATAATATAGTCTTTACATATCTATAGTTGCTATGTTAGAAATTATAACCAAGCATCCAGGAAAATACTTGAATATACAAGCACACTTCCACTAGCCTTCAGATGTGACCACCTATCTCAACTGCATGATGAAAGAGCAAAGACTCAGCATGATTGTAGGAAGACTATGATAGTGTAGATATCCTGAGCAGACCTCGGGGCACAAGGCTCATCTGTACTTTCTCTATCCAGTAACATAGAAAGCAAACAAAAGTAAACAACACTGTGCATCAAACTGAGGGGCAAGGATGGCATTGGAATTTTTGTTTGTTTGTTTGTTTTTGTTTTGTTTTGTTTTGTTTTGGAAAGAGGGATTTGAAAGAATAATACTCATAAATATAGGAAAGAGTACTTTTTGGTTTCCTTCAAATTGGAATTATATGAAGCACTTAAACACACACGCATACATACATACATACATACATACATACACACATGGGGGTGGGGAGAGAGAGAGAGAGAGAGAGAGAGAGAGAGAGAGAGAGAGAGAGAGAGAGAGCGAGAGAGCTTCAGAGTTTAATGTAAAGAATTTTGAAGTTCCAAAGCTATATAAAGGAATAAAGATAAGATCTATACTTGGTATCACACACCTATAATCTCAGCCCTTGGAAGGCAAGGCAGGAAGATCCTAAGTTTAAGGACGGTGATTAAATTCTGTCTCAAACCCGAATAAGAGTAAAATATTAGGAAAATCCAAAATAACTTATTGCTTCTATAAAAGTTTTAATGATACCAAATAATACTGCACATAGTGTGTATTTATGAATATATAGGTATGTTTATATATGTTTGCATGTGCAAATATTTAAATGTGTAACTCTATGATGTAACACACGTAAAAGGCAGATACTAAATTATATCTACAGGTTTGAGTTTAACTGGCCAGGAGAGGAAAATGCAAATGAACAAATCCAAAATTGAAACCTACACAAAATATTTTTATCTTAAACATTTCAAATGAAAACAAACTATGAATTGTAATTTTATATTGTGTGTTGTAATTCAAAAGTTAAAACAAAACACTGCTTCATATTTTTTTTAATTGTGGTGAACAATATAAATACGTGCTATTCCTATGTACTCTTACAGCACTATTTCCCATAGATATATAAAGTTTAAAATAGTTTAATTTTTTTAAAGTTATAGTTCAGACATAATACACTTTCAAAGGCCTCATTTTTCTTACTTTAAAATGTCCATTGGCAATTTGAGATGGTTTTAGTGGAGATGAATGCAGTATATCAAGTTTACTGTGTTATGGGCTTGATATTAGGAACATTTATCTTAAAATGAAACCTTTTGTCTGTTTACCCTATGAACGGATAATCTGAAAGAAATCTGATTAGTTCTACCCAGCGTTAAATTCAATTTTAATGGAGACAATCTTTGGTTCTCACTGAGAAGACACAATTGTTTCCCTACTTTATGCTTTGTTCAGTCATTCTTTTACAAGTTCAGTTGCAAATATAATCATTTTAATACACTTGATCCCAAAAATGAATGGCCAGAATGGCCAGAACCCCAGAACTTATATTGCACACTAGTTTGCTTCTCCTTGTATAACATTTATTTTTCTATTTATGGCTGTTCCTAGTTTGTCATGGACCTGAGCAGTAAACTCTGTCAGTCCTACTTGAAAAGACAGAGTGAAGAATGTACATTTCAAACTTAAATGTAAAAAGGGAGACTGGGGTGAACCATAGAGATATGAATGCATACAGTGAACCCTTCCTTCTGCATGAAAACCTACCTTTCTATTTGTCAGAAACACTGGGCAGGGTTGGAAGCATCTTTCAGGCATTCATTTAAAGAACTCAGTCTACCTTTGACAGACTAATTGCTTGTTCAGTGAAGAGAAATCCCAATGACAGATAATGATCCCCTTTGGTTAAACAATTCTTCTTCTGGTGATGTCATCTGCACTGCTGTTAGAAGGAGATTCTGAAAAATGTTTTCTGCTTAAAAGGCACTTTCTCTCTGATGGAAACATTGATTTGTCCCATGTCCATATTAAAACTAGGAAAATAAATATACATTAAAAGACCTTTAAAGGGAGGATATGTTTTCTATGCATATGCAGCTAATCAATTTCAAAACGTTGATGGTTTTACTTTTATCCCTCACATTAAATATGCATCCTTACATATAAGTATGCCAGGAGCTCCTCAGAGCCAACCTGAAAGCTTTTTCTCAAGAGTGATTTTCTTTCTGTCATAGGGTATATTCTTTCCAAAGGATAATACAATGAAGAACAAGTTAGACTCCAAGGCACACATCTAATATTTTCAACAAGAGAGCTGTGTGGCCAAGAATAGTTGTGTGTAATATAAAGAAAGTTTACCTTTCACTGTGAATAAGGCTATGACTTACTTCAATGATCGATTGAAGTATATATGAATTCTGATGCGAGAAAAGACCTCAAGGGGGTCACCTATTATATTAGCTATATTTCTAGTGGCTGGGACAAAATATCATACAAAAGCAATTTAAAGAAGAAAATGTATAAACTTTGGCTAACAGTGTGAAGGTGCCATTAATTGTGACATGGGGGGTATGGTGACAGGACCTTGATATAATTGATCATATTGTTTTTATATTAGGAAGCAGAAAGTGATGAATCATGGATGCTCAAGTTGTTCCTCTTTCTCCTGCAGTTCAGGACTGCAGACCATGGAATCATGTTTAGGGTGGGTTTACTCATCATTCAAAATTTTCTAGAAACTCCCTTGTAGCTTATTCACAGTTTTGTCTTCTAGGTAATTCTCCATCTTGTCAAGGACCATTGGTATGAATGAAAACATGTATAAACTGTCAATTATCACTGTCACATTGAAAATATTTAACAGTGTCTGTTGATGACTGTGATCAAGAACTGTTGAACATTCTTGATGAACTTACAGTTGATGAAGAAAAAGACCTGGAACAGACATTGAAACTGCCCCACCTGGGGATCCATCCCATATAGTCACCAAACCCAGACATTAATGCAGATGCCAAGAAGTGCTTGCTGACAGGAGCCTGATATAGCTGTCTTCTGACAGGCTCTGCCAGAGCCTGATGAATACAGAGACAGATGATTTCAGCCAACCATTGGTCTGAGCAGGGAGTCCCCAATGGAGGAGTTAGAGAAAGGACTGAAGGAGCTGAAGGGGTTTGCAACCCCATAGAAAGAACAACAATATCAACCAACCAGACTCCCCCAGAGCTCCCAGGGACTAAACCACCAACCAAGGAGTACACATGGAGGGACCCATGACTCCATCTGCATATGTAGCAGAGGATGGCCTTGTTGAGCATCAATGGGAGGAGAGGCCCTTGGTCCTGTGAAGGCTTGATGTCCCAGTGTGGGGAATGTCAGGGTGGGGAGTCAAGAGTGGGTGAGTGGGTGGGGGAGCACTCTGATAAAAGCAGGGGAGGGAGGATGTGATAGGGGTTTTCCAAAGGGGAAACCAACAAAGGGGATAACCTTTCAAATGTAAATATACAAAATATCCAATAAGGGAGAAAAGAAAAGAATATTGGTGCCTTTATTTTGTTGAGGAAGATAATCATGAGGATGAAGAGATGCCTCATTCACATCTATATGCTGCTCCATATAGATCCACTAGCTGAACATCAGAGATAAGTGATCTGTACATCAACATAACTAAGTGTTTCCTTGTAGTCTAAAGTTGACCTAATTGCTGAGGATATGAACCAATGCTCTCCAATTTACTCATGAAACACACAGACTTGATAACTTTTCAGAATTAATAAATAAAAAAGAATGCACTTTCTCATCTTTCTAGTTTTTTTTTTAATTTTTTTCTCTTTATTAGATATTTTCTTCATTTACATTTCAAATGTTATCCAGAAATTTTCCCTTACCCTCCCGCATCCCCGCCCTGCTCCCCTACCCACCCCCTCCCACATAATGGCCCTGGCGTTCCCCTGTACTGGGGCATATAAAGTCTGTATGACCAAGGGGCCTCTCCTCCCAATGATGGCCAACCAGGCCATCTTCTTCCATATATGCAGCTAGAGACATGAGCGCAGGGGGAACTAGTTAGTTCATGTTATNCCCATTTGTCAATTCTTGATCTTACAGCACAAGCCATTGCTGTTCTATTCAGGAATTTTTCCCCAGTGCCCATATCTTCGAGGCTTTTCCCCACTTTCTCCTCTATAAGTTTCAGTGTCTCTGGTTTTATGTGGAGATCCTTCAACCACTTAGACTTGACCTTCGTACAAGGAGATAAGAATGGGTCAATTCCCAGTCTGCTACATGATAACCGCCAGTTGTGCCAGCACCATTTGTTGAAAATGCTGTCCTTTCTCCACTGGATAGTTTTAGCTCCCTTGTCAAAGATCAGGTGGCCATAGGTGTGTGGATTCATTTTTGGGTCTTCGATCCTATTCCATTGATCTACCTGTCTGTTGCTGTACCAGTACCATGCAGTTTTTATAACGATTGCTCTGTAGTACAGCTTGAGGTCAGGCATGGTGATTCCACAGAGGTTCTTTTATTGTTGCGAAGAGTTTTTGCTAATCTAGGTTTTTTGTTATTCCAGATGAACTTGCTAATTGTCTTTTCTAGATCCTTGAAGAATTGAGTTGGAATATCTTTCTAGTTTTAACATCTGATTTGTTCCACTGGTTTGCGAGCCCACGTGAGGCCCTGTGGGGAATCTTTCACATTTGTTTGCTTCAAAGACAATTTGGGAATGAAATGAGGAATGAAGATGCAAGATTTCCGTTCTCTGAGATCCAGTGAAAACTATGACATCATGTAATTCAAGTTTAATTTTAATAAAAGTGATATTGTAATTTTGATTGATTCCAGGTCCAGCATTTAAAAGAAAAAGATATGAAGGAGAGTGATATCAATTTCAATTAATTTGAGAATTTCTATTGCTTCGTTCATACACTGAAAAAGGAAAAGCAAGAAATTATTTCTGAGAGAGAATCCTGGGGGTGGGAGGAGATGTTTCATGAATATCTGAGCATCTGTTTCAGGGATAAAATCACCCATTTTGGATTTTCGGTATTTCTTTCATAGTGCAAGCTGCCAACCATTTTTTGTTCCATTGTCTATGCCTTATGACATTTATTGAACAAGCATTTTCATGCAGATGTTAAATGTTGAAGAAATAGCAGAAAGTGTGTTTAAATTAATGCTTTATATAGTAATGGGCATTGGTAAGTCTAAAGTCTTCAGAATCCCAAGCTGAGGATCCCAGGAAGGTATTACAGTTCAAATCCAGAGACCATCAAGCTATTAGGCCACCCAATGAAAGTCTGGTGCTGAGACTTAAGTTTGAAAATGGCAGCCTAGAGACTAGAGGTTAAGGACATCACAGTTTAAGCACTGTCTAATTGTGTAATTTTTTTTTTTTTGTGGAAGAAAGTCACTGTTATTCTGAAGTCTTCAAAGGAACATGTGCTGTTCGAGCACAATATATAGTGAGATGCTCTTTACACCGTGGTCATGACATGACTTTAAAGGTTAATTGCATCCCAAAACACACATATAAAAACATTCTTAATTGTGTTTGAGTCAATAAATATTTTAGCGTACTAAAATGGTCACACATTGCACATAAAATTAACTCTCTTCAAGTTAAAAATATGAAGGCCAATGTGTAGAGCAAGTGATTGAAGAGAGAACATCTAGGCAAGATGGTCATTTTAACCTTGATATCTAGAGTTACAATGGAGGAAAAAAAACCTGAATTATATATGCCTGGGAGAACAGTTGATTTTTCTGTGCAACTAATGTTGAGAAGCTCTAATAGAAACCTTTTTCTGAGGTTTTATTCCAAATGAATGAAGATGTTACGGGCAGAAATTAAAGAAGTAAAACTTCAAGATATGTTCTACATTGAATAAAAATCACTACAGTTAAACTCTGGTCCCAGTAATGATAGAACATCCCTTTCGATAGGAATCCTAAGTCAAGACAAGATAACGAAAAACAAAGTGATGGGAAAGCATAACAAAGTCACTAGAAAAAGCGGAATTTGACTGCTATCAAAGGAAAGCACATGCACACAGAAATGGGCTCCCTAAGAGAGCTTTAGAGCATATGGAGTGCAGGTTGGCAAGAACCCAAGGTGACTGTCTTGTTCCTCCTCTCTGTCTCTCTGCCTCTCTCCCCATCTCTCTGTCTTCCTGTCTCTCTCTCCCTCCATTTCTCTCTCATATTCCCACTCTGAAATGGCTCTTTCCCCCTCTCCCACTAAACCTCTTGCATTAGGGGAAAGACACCTCAAGCAGAAAGCTAGAATTTTATTGTTCATCTATGAAAGGGAGTAGAAACTTGGAGATGACAGACAGCTAGGAGTTGGAAAAAACTGACAATCCCAGATGACAACTTCAGAGAGAGAGGGGCCATGGGAACCTGTCCCTCAGCGAGATATGGCTCAGTGGGAAAGTGGGCACATAAACAAGGGTTCTGTAATATTCTATTTTTAGAGCATGATACAGACTAAGAAGAGGGCTTCTGAGCTTCCTTTTAGATACCTTATCCCATCTGAAATCCTGACATAAAGCTGCAAATGAAGTCTTAGATGCACAAGAAATCCAGAGCAAAAAGAACGCACAATGTGTCCTAGGGAAACATAAAGCAAAAGTCCACAAGTAAGCAAAAATTTAAGTTCTGGCAATAATAAAAATAGATGTACTTCAAGGTTTGATAAACTTTTCTTTTGATAAATGTATAACCTCTAATGTCAAGTGTAAAATCCAAATTATAGACCTCTAAAAGAAACAGAGTACTAACACATAGTGTTAATAAAAGAAAGAGCCAAACAGATAGACAAACATTGCTACAGAAGCCTAAAGGATCAGCAATTGGGATCAACAGATGGGAATTTTAAGGCAGCTTGTATCAGTATGATCAAAACATAAATGAAAGGATAACTCTAGTGGGTTGAAAAAATGGAAAATTAAAAAAAATACAAATTATTAAGAGAAACACATGTAAATTCTAAAGCATACTTAAAATCTCTACATTGAAATTTTATTTTACACATTCAACAGAAAGTGGCTTTGTAGGCAGTTCAACAAAAAATTACGTGCTTGAAGAAGAGACAAGCTAATGTCCTTTTGATACACTAAGCTACATCTAATTGGGATTCCTAAATCAAAAGAGATATAATTAGATATAGAGATTATTTAATATGATAAAGAATAAACATTTCAAAGTTCAGTTAGACATAGTTACTATCTGGTGTTTGAGAGATCTGGGGCATCTAGATTAATTGAGACAACTGGCCCTCCTACAGGATTGCCCTTCTCCTCAGTTTCTCTCAGTCTTCCCTAATTCAACAACAGAGGTCAGCAGCTTCTGTCTGTTGGTTGGGTGCAAATATCTGCATCTGACTCTTTCAGCTGCTTGTTGGGACTTTCAGAGGGCAGTCATGCTAGGTTCCTTTTTGTGAGTGCTCCATAGCCTCAGTAATAATGTGAGGCATACACCAGTTGATCGGAGATCCCCAACACACATAAAGTAGAGGACTTCCGGGTCTATATTCATTCAGAGATGATGCACCTAACCCTCAAGGGACTGGAGGCATCAAGGATTTTAGAGGTCAGGTGGGGTCAGGGGTGGGGGCTTCCACATGGGGACAGGGAGCTTAGGGAGGAGATATTGGATGTTGGAGGGTAGGTTGGGGACAGGGAATGGAATATGGAGTGTAAAAAATAAAATAATTTTAAAAGTTCATACTTAACAGGATAAAAAAAAAGAGAAATGGTTACTATCAGAACCAAGGAGATTATTTGGATAAGAAAAATCAGATATTACATTGGTTATGTTGGTATCAAAGATATAATAAAAATGGGCTGCCTCATCCTGAAGAGGACAGCAAGGCAGTAATCATTTAGTACACATGGCTGTCTCAGCAGTCCCAATCCGATGTTGGCGGCCTGAAAGTTCTTTAGAGTGCTACTGGACTTCAGTCTACATCGGGATTCAAAAGCAGATCCTTGTAGTATTGAAAAGACATTGTAGCAAGGGTTCTAGATCAATTTTCCAGGAAGAGTGAGACTAGTTTAGGGAAAATACAAAGTAAATAACAAAAAGTTTTGTCTTTCCATGTCTTTTTATCTGGGCTGTCACCAGAATGTGGCACTCTGTAATTTGGGTGTGTCTCCCCACTTCAAATACTCTAATGAAGAGTATCCCTCGCAGTAGTAACCCCCAAATGCTTTGCTTTAGTTGATTCAAGATATAGTCAGCTTGACAGCCAAGATTAGCCATCACACCATCTTCCAAAAAATATTTTTAAAAGAGGAAAAAAAAAAAAAAAACCTTTTCAATGTGTTTCATAAAACTAGAATAACCTGGATGAAAAACACTTTGAAGGACATTATAAGATAATAGAAATTATAGGTACCATGTTTGAATGTTTAAATGTATACAACAAGATCCTTCAAAATTCCAAGGCAGGTCCTATGCTTAAGAGAAGATGGACAACACAAATCAGATTCTATCTTTTTATGTTCTGTGTTCAATCTCTCTCTCTCTCTCTCTTTCTCTCTCTCTCTTTGTGTGTGTGTGTGTGTGTGTGTGTGTGTGTGTGTGTGTGTGTGTTTTGTTTTGTTCTATTTTGTTTTGTTTGTTTTGCCTTTAAAAAAGAGAAAAGGAAGTTAGGTGGGTAAGGAGATATGGGAACATGTAGGAGGAGTGGAAGGAGAAATATGATCAAAATATAGTGTATAAATGCTCAAAGAATAAATAGAAATATAAAAAATTAAGCCATGTCTGTGGCTGTGATCAGGGCTAAAGCAATTACCTAACATGTGAGATCTTAGGTTTACTTTGTAGTACTGAAAAAAAAAAAAGAATTAGTCATTTGAACTGAGAATTGTAAAAAGGGCACATCAGATATACTCAAAATTCTCTTGTTTCTATAAGGCTCAGGATGGACTTGAAGGACTATAGAATATATAATAAAAATATTAGGAATCTTGACTAGTATGAGTTTATTTACTTATAATTTTTATAATATACACTTGAAATTATTGTATAATGGTTAAGTATAAATTGCACTTCAGTCTTAGTGGTTCATAGGAAAATTTGAAAGGTATAACAATTTGGAGACCATTTTAGCAGTCCTGGCAGGAGGTGATGGTAATTCAGTGTTGGATGTTAATATTCAGTGCTGGATGGCAGCTAGATTTGTGGGATATACTTTGGAGGTGAACCTGGCAGGAACTGCTGATGTGTTTGGCTACAGAGGTAAGAGATAAAAAGGATTCAAGGACATTTGGTTTGGGAAAGGGTGAGTAGGCAAATGGCATTACTCATTTAGAAGGTGTGAAGGCAGAGTTGCAGAGCCAGTGGGTATGATGGGCCCAGATCTCCATTTGTTCCTTAGATGTTTCCAAACCTTTGTAAATCTGGGTCAATCAGAGCTAACAAGAAGGCACTTGCCTGGTTTGCTCTAGTATTCAGGATAGAGTCCAATGTTTGCTATTTTCATTTGGAATCATTAGTAAGAAGATTGAATTTAAAGCTATTGAACTTTGAAAATGAACTTAGCATATATACATCGCATTGTAGAGGTATGTGTTTCTTTGGCTAGATAATCTGTGGCTGGATGAAAGTTCTCTGAATCTAGTGATGGTGTTTCCATTCTTCTTCTCATATTTATTGTGAAGGTCTTTAAAAATGAATTTTAGAGTTACAACACTTTTCCACTTTCTTCCTTACAATCCTGTGTCCATTAGATATCTTTCTTCCACAAGGTCTCAAATTAAAAGCTTCCTTTACTTAGATTGTTTCTATTCTCTCTCTCTCTCTCTCTCTCTCTCTCTCTCTCTCTCTCTCTCTCTCTCACACACACACACACACACACACACACACACACACACAGAGCTAAATGCACAAAACCAAATACAACCTGCTGAGTCCATTTTTAGTTTTTAAGTCTATATGATTTCCCTGGCTGGTTATTTGCCATTGAATAACTGTTGGTACATAGTTCAGGAATGGAGTCTTATGAGGAGAATTCTGAGTGCTCCAAGAAAACAAGGGAAGAGTCTTGTGATCTCAGTTTCTTTAAAACACAATCCCAGCACTCGGGAGGCAGAGGCAGGGAGATTTCTGAGTTCGAGGCCAGCCTGATCTACCAAGTGAGTTCCAGGACAGCCAGGGCTACACAGAGAAACCCTGTCTCAAAAAACAAAACAAAACAAAACAGGATTGTTATTGGAATGTGTTTTCATGGTCCTCGCAGCTGTAGCAAATGGGAGTTTATTGGGATTACTCATTATTGCTTGCTGGTGTTCTTAAAGTAAATAACTAAACCATCCTTTACATGCCCCTATGAAAAACACAGTATTGTTTTGTCATTTGTGGCTTGTCCTTGTGATTGTTTACAACTTGAACTCATGAGATGCTCACTCTCATGGCTTTTCTTAACCCTCAGAGTATAAACTGCCTGATGCTCTGAATAAAAGTGGTTATTCCTAAGACTTTAGACCAGTGGATCACAACCTTCCTAATGCTCTGACCCTTTAATGCAGTTCCTCATGCTGTGGTGACCCCAAAATATAAAATTATTTTATGGTGATACTTCATTAGCTGTAATTCCTCTACTGTTACAAATCATAATGTAAATATCTGTTTTTAATAGTCTTAGGTGATCCATGTAAAGGTGATGGCAGCCCACATGTTAAAAAACACTGCTTTAGACTGTCTTATTTATAGGCTATATTCTTTTTTTTTTGGGGGGGGGGGAGGGTTTATTCGGCTTACACTTCCACACTGCTGTTCATCACTGAAGGAAGTCAGGACTGGAACTCAAGCAGGTCAGGAAGCAGGAGCTGATGCAGAGGCCATGAAGGGATGTTCCTTACTGGTTTGCTTCCACTGGCTTGCTCAGCTTGCTTTCTTACAGAACCCAAGATTGCCAGCTCAGAGATGGCACCACCCACAAGGGGCCTTTCCCCCTTGATCACTAATTGAGAAAATGCCTCACAGCTAGATCTCATGGAGGCATTTCCCCAACTGAAGCTCCTTTCTCTGTGATAACTCCAGCTGTGTCAAGTTGACAAAAACCTAGCCAGTACAACACTCTTTGGGCTTTACATCTTAACCAAAGCAGAATGGAGCAACTCTCCAGCTTCTTGGAAGGGTAACTAGAAGGAAGGCATAGGTCAATGGTGGGCGCCACTCAGAAGGAAGGCATAGGTCAACGGTGGGCACCACTCAGAAGGAAGGCATAGGTCAACGGTGGGCGCCACTCAGAAGGAAGGCATAGGTCAACGGTGGGCGCCACTCAGAAGGAAGGCATAGGTCAATGGTGGGCACCACTCAGAAGGAAGGCATAGGTCAATGGTGGGCACCACTCAGAAGGAAGGCATAGGTCAANTTTATTTATTTACTTCATGTGTGTGAGTAAACTGTCGTTGTCTTCGGACACGCCGGAAGAGGGCACCAGATCCCCATTACAGATGGTTGTGAGCCACCATGTGGTTGCTGGGAATTGAACTCAGGACCTCTGGAAGAGCAGTCAGTGCTCTTAACTGCTGAGCCATCTCTCCAGCCCTGATTTAAGTAGTTTTTAGGAAGTTAGCTTGAGTTGAATAATTTTGGGAAGTTAAGGTAGTTGATAGAAAATTTAGCTGGAATCAAGAATAGTATTTTTCCCCTTCCTCATACAACGGCAAGAGCTGCATGCATTAGAGAGAGGAGCACAGGAATCGTTTATGCATTGCAAGCATGTAATTGCAGTAGCAAGAAAAATAAGCTTGGGACAAGTTAATGATCAAAGGAAGCGTTCACTGCAGGTGGGGCCTGAGTTCCTTTATCTTGTGATCTAGTGGTGTGTATAGGCTGTATTCTTATAGGTACAACTCTTTCTACATTGGTGATAGATAGCCAATAATAGATTAATCCCTTGGGGACACTAATTCACCCTTTCTGAAAAATCATTAGTGGCCTATATCTGTGTGTAGAGATGAGAACCTGTGAAGTTTCACTCTGCTATTCTTTCACTCTGTGTTATGCAGCCACTTTATAGGAGAGACTTTCACAGTAGACCTCTTTGTATTCTGGCTCTTACTAGGTGTCCCTCTTTCCTGATATTTCTTGAGCCACAGGTACAGGAACTGTGATGTAGATGTACCCCTTGTGGCTGAGTTCCCCATGATTGGTTGATCTCTGCATTGTGTACACTTGTAGATTTCTGTGATCTCAATTTGCTATTAAAAGTTGCTTCTCTGCTGAAAAGTATTAGCCACACTTGTATATGGGTATAGGGTAAGATTGATAATATTGTTGGGAACTATGCTGTTGTAAATGTGGCAATTAATAAACTGTTTCCTAACGTGCATGACCTCAATAGCCCCAGTAAATTGAGCTTGTTCTAGCATTAAACATAATTCTCCCTCCCTCCTGCTCAGGTTGAGGGGACCTTAAGTCCAATTAGAGAGCTGTTGGTTTCAACCAACCTGTGAGTTGCCATTGGTTCCATCTTTATGTCTAGTTTTTCATGTTCGCCATTGTTCTGGTTCATAGATGTCACAGGTTGATACGTTTGTTAATTGCTTCCTTCCTTCAGAAGCTTCACAAGTATTTCTGATAACATACATATTTATTAAGTGTACTGACAATAAATGAAGTAAGAAAAAAAACAGTTTTTTTTTTCAGGCTATCAATTTTTGTAAGGAAAGGCAGGGCAAAATAATTAACCAATAAACCAACAAATAGGCAATAAATATGAGAAAGTATGAGAATAGTTATCAATACTTATAGAATATTTAGAAGATGAAAATTTACTCTAATTCACTTTAACATATAAGGCACAGTGAGACTTAGGATAAGATCATGGTGTGGCATTTTGAGCAAATTCATTAAAGTTGATTATTTTTTACATCTTTAAATCTGAGATAAAAACAATTCACATAGTGTAGTGGATCTTTGTATTGAAATCCAGGAGCACATGTACATAGCTATTTGAAATGCAAATACTAAATCTTACAGACATTTTCTTTGTGCTATTTGTGAGCACATGAATCAGAAAATGCTCCATTTCTATCACAATAATTTCTATGGTAATCTTATTACACATTAGCTAAAAAGTATCATTAGGGATTCTTAAATTTTAATTTGCATTATTGCATGGAAAAATATTTCACCTTACATAGAACAGTTTTGACTCTGGTATAAAAACCTGGTAAGGAGAAATCTCCAAAGAGGCATGGATGAAACTCCACAAAATCCTATTTGTCAGACTCACCTCATTTTGTAGTTTGAAAATATATTTCAGGAAGAAATCTTAATATTTTTTCCTAAGTAATAAACACTGCCTTCTCCTTGGTCTGGGCTGTGAATATTTTCAAGAGGCTTTTACCTTCACAGGTACAAAGATAGAAGATTCTATTATAGGAGAACCCTGCCAACCCGTTACCTGTTTCTGTCTAGGTAGAAGATGGATAGAGCCTGAAATCAATGATATGTGACCACATAGACAGGTTAGCCAGGGCTGCCTCAGCTGGAACTCTGGGCACTCATCTGTGAGGTCGTATTGAGAAATTTCCCAGCCCTGATGGTAGGCGGCTCTGGATTGGTACAGCTGGGGTCAACCAGGCTGCCTTAAGAGTATCCTGAGAATGGGGTGTCATGGCATGTATCATGAACACAGATGCCAAAGCAGCTGCTGCAGGCTGTCCAGCCAAACCACATAGCATAGCCCAAAGCTTTATGAGATACAGTTAGCGATGGCATCTCTCTTAGAGCCTTCATCATCCTTTAGTTTTTTACACAGTTCCAACAGTAATATACGGCTGGGTCAAGGGGAAATGCTGTGATCTCTGTCTATACACCTGAATGTGTACTGTTTTATTGCTCTATCTTTATTTGTATTGCTACCTTGTGTAATATTCTTTCTCTCCTGTACCCTTCAGTTTTTTTTTTTCTCCATGGGAAAAATCAGAAGATATTTTTACATAGTTATTAAAAAACATTATGAAGTTTGTGTGGGCTGTTATAAATCATATTGTCTGTCATTTGGTATATACCAAGTATTCAAAAATGAGTTAGTCCCATTCTGTTTTCTCTTGCTTTGGTTGAAATCAATTCTGCTTAGTAGGAGGTATTAAAGTTAATTAAAGTTGTTTTCATGGGCTGGGCGATAACTCAGTGGCTAAAGCGCTTGCTGCATGAGGATATCAGTGGGAGATTAGATCGCTAGAATCCAGGTAAATGTTAGTTGGGTGTGGTGGTCTACCTGCTATTCTAGCCTTAGAAAATGGAGACAGGGATCATCAGAGCAAGTTGGCTGCTCATGACTCTAGTTGTATCCTGAAGTCTGCATTTGGTTTAGAGGTCCTGCTTCAAGAAGAAGACAGAAAAGCAGTAGTGAATCACTCTATATGTCAGCCTCCACATGTGTGTGCACATCTGCCCATATCTGTACCTCTACACAAGCAAACACACAGAAATGTATGCACATCACACACACACACACACACACACACACACACACACACACACACACACAAATGGAAAGCAAAGAAGAAATGTCTCAAGGTCACATAATTAAAATTAAAAATAAGAGGTAACGTTGGTTCTTATAAATATTTTTATCGAACATACAATGTATGAACATTTAATAGAAAATTGGGATAAAATTAATAAAATATCTTACATTTATATTTATACTTAGATTAATTGAAAGGAAACACCATAAAATTTTAGACCTTCAGTCCTTTCTCTGTATTTGAAGTATTCAGAGATCTCGTGTTTTCAGACAGTACAGGTGTATAGACACATCAGCTTTGAAAGAAAACTGGATAGATGTAAAAACTACCAAACGTGATCTGTTAATCTTTGTTAAGAAAAATGAGATGGGGGAAGTTGTGGAGGCACATGTCTTTAATCCTACTCAGCACTCAGGAAGCAAAGGAAGATGAATCTCATGGAGTTCACTTTCAGAGAGGTCCACATAGTAAGTTCCAGTACAGATGGGGATACATGTCAGACCCTTTCTCCAAAAGAAAACAAAAATATTTATGGAGAAACAGACCAAATATATTACATAAGGACAAAATTTGTCATTTGGTAGAAACATGAGCAATTTCAAGGATTTGGTGACCAGAGAAGAAAAGTTCAACTCTGTAGGTGCGATGTGAGGAGTCCTGTAGAAAGATGATGTCTAGTGTCATAATGACTTCTTTTGCTGTGATAAAACATCAAGACCCCAGCAACTTGGGGAGGAATGGGTTTATTTCACTTTCACTTTTACTTCAAGGTCTGTTATATAATGATGGCAACGCAGAAATCTAGAGGAAGAAACTAAGGCAGAAGGCACAGAGGCAAACTGCTTACTGGCCTGCTCCTCATGGCTTTCTCAGCCTGCTTTGTTATAGAACCCAGGGCTAACTGGAGAGGGGTGGCATTCACACAGCCATTCATCAGGAAAATACACCACAGGCTTGAATACAGTCACTTTGATGTTTCCGTTCCCCAAATGACTCGTTAGGGTCAAGGGCACACAAACTAACCTTACAACTAGGAAAGGGATATCCTCACCAACTGGGATGGGGCTTGGTGTCTGGAATCCTTTACCTGGAAGAGCCAGGCAGCAAGGTGTTGATGTGTAGAAGTGTTGAAGAATTATATAAAAGACAATAGCCAGCAAAAGATGTATTGAAAATATGAACTGAGAAACTCTTCTGCTTCCTTCCATACAAAGAGCAGAAGCTAACCCAGGAGACTTATTAAAATCCATCGTACCAGACTTAGAGAAGGCTAAATAAGAAATGCCTGCCAAAGAAGCCTCAAGACGGAGTGTTGAATGTTGACAGAGCCCAAGAAAAAGTCAAAGTCAGAAGAGCTCTCTGTGGCTCCTATTGTGTGGAGACTGGCCTGTGCTAAGCCTCCCTTTCTGCCTCAAGTCACACACTGGGTACCCTCATCTTTCATCTCTAACATCCACAGTCGTAGATACTGTCACTTGGCCTCTGGATTGCCCTACACGTTGCGTGACTTGGTTTGTTCATTTGACTCATTCACCATTTACTCAGATGTACTGATTCCTGTGAACCCAGCTCTGGCGGCACAGACAGGACAAGGTACTAATTTCCTCTCTAGGACTCATTTCTCTGTGACATATATTAGACTGTACCAGGGAAAGTCAACTCTATTTCCAATAGCAAACCCTCTTTATACAGGAAAGTATTTCAATTCCTCTATATCACATGAGAGGAGAGGGGTGTTCTAACTGTGCTGCCTCTCAGAGCTAAGTGATATTCTTTCTCCCAGGTCCTCTTCTCAGGCACTTCTGGATTTCTGTTGGATTGAGGCTCTCTCCACACACAATGGTGATCAAGAGTAGAATTTCATAAATGATAAGTCAAATCATTTCAGGCAGTACTTTTTAGTTTTATGATGCAATTTCATTTCTTTTCATAACTACTATTTATGCTGGCACTGCCTTTTAAAAAATACGAAGTAATCTTTCTAGACATAAATTACCTTAAAGTAAATACATTTTGGTGAAATAAATCATAAATGCTATTTTTCAAGTAAAGGAAATGCTAGTTTTAATCTTTGTGATTATAGTTGAATCGATATCTAAAATTTGGTAAGTTCTGAATTTGAAAGTGAGTGAGGAAGGACAGCACCGCATAAACTCTAACCCGCAGAAGAACATGTAGTCTTTTTAAGTTACTTTACATGGAAAAATAATGCATTTACTTGGATTATTATTGAT
The DNA here is from genome assembly GCA_902729485.2 of Mus minutoides. Classification (NCBI taxonomy): domain Eukaryota; kingdom Metazoa; phylum Chordata; class Mammalia; order Rodentia; family Muridae; genus Mus; species Mus minutoides. The sequence continues at coordinate 1,565,429 of LR749580.1, forward strand.
AGAAAGAACAGCATCAATCTGAAAAACAACAGAGAGGTGTCTAAGATTTTTACTCTTCTCATAGTGATGCTCATGTAAAGAGAGCTTATGACTCAAAGAGAACAGCACTGATATTGCACATTGGTGCTAACTCCCCTCATGCTCCTACCCACTGTAGCAGGCAAAGAGGACAGGGTTATGTCTGCGCATGGGAGCTGGATTTTAGGAAGGGATTCCGAGTTCAGGTAAGCACAGTTTTTTATAATAAGCAGGAAGCTTTCCAGCCAGTGTTTCACGTGCTGAACTAGTCTGCTCGGCCTTTGCTCCAGAGGAAAGATTTTATCTCTGTCATCGCTAACCATTGTGTGGCTGCTGTATTTTAGCAATGTGATACCTAACAATTAGTAGGTTAATAGATACTGATTTGGTTTGATCATTGTCTTGATCACTGAGAAGAACTGAGCCATACTTCGCAGTCCATATATAACAGGATATATCAATATATCAAGATAAATTTATATGTATGTATACAAATATATTATGATAAAAACCTATAACTTATTCATAGACTAGTATTGGTAGGGCAGTATTACATAGACTTCAGTTGATAATAGCATAACATATGCATGTAAACAATACATATGCTATCACTGGGGTGTTGCATGAATAAATTATAGAACACTTATTATATAGCATATTATTATATGTTCGTACAAAGAAGTTAGTCAGAAATGTGTAAGTTCAGTTGATCTAACAAGCGGGGGGGGGGACTGTTCAGTCATTTTTTTTAAGAGGTAGAAATGTTTAAAAGAAAAACCATTAGTTATAGATGATTTTGCCTTTATTCAGATGAGCATAACATAAAGAACTAGATATATTAGATGAACATATTTATAGGAGTTTAATATAAGATTAAGGAGTTTACTATAGATTGGATTTACCTACTTCCCCATGTTTACATGGGAAAAAATAAAGTAGGTTTCTGAGCAGCATACTTCCTATTCAAATGAAGCATNCATGAGAATTTGGCTTACTACTAAGAGTACAGCACACATGAGAATTTGACTTACTACTAATGTCACAGCACACATGAGAATTTGACTTACTACTAAGATCACAGCACACATGATAATTTGGCTTACTACTAAGGTCACAGCACACATGAGAATTTGACTTACTACTAAGATCACAGCACACATGAGAATTTGACTTACTACTAAGATCACAGCACACATGAGAATTTGACTTACTACTAAGATCACAGCACACATGAGAATTTGACTTACTACTAAGATCCCAGCACACATGAGAATTTGACTTACTACTAAGATCACAGCACACATGAGAATTTGACTTACTACTAAGGTCATAGCACACATGAGAATTTGACTTACTACTAAGATCACAGCACACATGAGAATTTGGCTTACTACTAAGATCACAGCACACATGAGAATTTGACTTACTACTAAGATCACAGCACACATGAGAATTTGACTTACTACTAAGATCACAGCACACATGAAAATTTGGCTTGGTCTTCCCAGTGCTCTTTCTTTGAATCTATTGTTATTCAGGATAATTTGGAGGTTTAAACATTTTTATCATTTAGTTTATAATGCATCTTTAGCATTTTCCTACTTCCCTTACTCCTTCCAACTCCTTCCACAACTCCCCTACTCCTAAATTCGTTTTTTCTTCTTCTTCTTTACTTATATATGTGATTTAAATATATTTTATGTTTAGTGTTCATATTAAATTATGAGTCATACTTCCTGGTTCACTGGTTCATATATATAATATGTGTGTGTTTGCCTAGAAATAAATTTATAGAAAACAAGTATTTTATAAACATTTTTCTTTATTTTATAAAGATGCTACAATGCTAGCAATTTAATTTCATATTTTGTAAATTTTTTTATAACACTAATTTCAGAATCTCTTCCTTTTAACTTAACTAATATGTTCCTAATTCATTTCTTTGTATGTCTGTACAATACTAATATGCCATAAAATAGATACATCATGACATATTCATGCAGTGTCTCAGTAATGGCCTGTGTATTATTTATTATAATTCATTATGTTATGATCAGCTTCTTTATACTTATTCTTTCACACTAATAATTTTCTTTCTATGAATGTCTTTCTAGGCTTTGTTTTTAATATGTATTGGGAAATATGGATCAGAAGGTAAAGGCACTTACCATGGAGCCTAATAATATGGTATAAAGCAAGAACAGGTTTACAATGTGATTTCCACATGTTCACTGTGCCTTTTGCAACCTTCCCCCAAACAAACATACATCACAAAACTTATATATCATAATTCAGATAATTATTGTGTTGTTTTTCAGAAGGACTAACACCTACTCAGACTTCCTCCAGTATGGAGCTGGATGTATAATTTCTCATTATCAATTTTTTTTTTCTTGAGGCAAAGAAAATCAAACACTCTCGGGGAAACCTACTGTTCTTTTTTTACCAGGAGGTTCACACTCTTCACACTCATTGACCTTAGCTCAAATAGCAGCATAATTGTGAAATGTCAATTGTTATGTTATCATAAATTACTTAATTATATATATATATTCGGTAATTATATAATTAAATGAGCAAATAACAATGTGCATGTAACTATGTAAGTCATAGCAAATAGTAATGAACCAAAAGGGACTGATAATTATTGGCTATTTTCCATTTAAAGATAGCTATGTCCTTAAAATGAAATATAACACTTATATTTTGATATAACATCAAATCTAACATTATACTTTCTAGATTTATATGCTCATTGCCTAATTTTAAAAACTGGTTATCAGTAGGATGATTGGGCATGTGCTCTCTTGCAGACATACTATTCAATAAACTTTCTCATGTAAAACTCACAACAGCTGACTCACCATATTTGTGGTGAGTGCCTGGCTTCAGCTTCCATTCAGGTCTCTGCATGGCATCCATTTTCCCTTGGGTCACTCACTTTTGGATTCACTTCGCTTCTCTATGTTGCTGTGCTCACCACCACCCCCGCCCCACCCTTCCCTCTTTCCTTCTGGCAGGCTGATCTCCTGCCACAGTAAGTACTCGGAGTGCAGGTGCAGACTTCTTGAATGTTAATTCAAATTCACACCACATGAATATTCTCCATGGAAACAGTAGCAGAAATATAATAGAATACGCATTGTATTTGACGATGCAGATGAGATTTATTGTACAGTACTGCCTCTTGAAATTTTACAGGCTGAAAATTCCTATGGTCCACCACAAGCAACCAGGAGACAAAAGAAATTAAATATTGTAGTCTAAAATTCTACGAGGACAGAACACCATTGGTGTCCATTCCTATCTGGCTATGAAGGCCAGAAAACCAAGAGCTCTAATGGCCACATTCTCAGGTCTTCAGTCAGAGGTAGATCGGATTCAGCCTTTCTTACTTCTATGTTATTTCAGCTTTGAAAGGACTGGGTGATATTCACTCACATTGGGAAGACCAGTCTGATTTACTCAGTGTACTGACGGAATACTAAGACCATTCAGGAACACTTTCATAGACACACCCGGAAATAATACAAAACCAGATGTCTGGATTTTCTGTAGCCCAGACAAACTGGCCTACACTGTGGACCATTGGATAACACAGAATGCTTTTGTCTCAAGTTAAGTGAGATGTCATGCTTCTCCTCTATTTCAGAATACCCAAAGGCATGATATATCTGGGGTAGGAGATGAACCACTGATTATAACACCATCATGCCTCAGATCTGAAAACATTGTCCAGGTCAACATGGACTGTCCATACACACACATTCACTTTCAGTGATGACTGACGATCATTAGCTACTTTCTATTGAGAATATCAGTGGGAATGAGTAATAGTGTCTAAGTGGCAACATCACATCAAAACAGGATTTAAACATTCATATTTAAACAAATTAAGGAAATCACATGAATGTCAAATGAGAGGCATGGGAACAAAGAACCCTGTCATGGGTTAGTAGGAAAAGCTGAAAAGCAGTGATAACATTATTATCAGGATGTCAACAGAGAGAGATGCCATTTGTACAGGTGAGAGAAAATGAGTTGACAGCAAAAATAATCAAGTATATAAATGTCATTTGGTAATGGTTCTCTTTGACACTTTTATCTAAGATGAAGGGTAAAATTCAGCTCAATGCATTTTTTATTAAATTTAAAATTAGTGTAAGTACACTGATTCTTATATTCTGGTATATCCTGTGTATCATGTTTTTTCTCAAGGGGTCTACGCTTCCTAATGAGCAAGGGGAATTTTTACTATCCTGGTTTATATGTTCCTTGCATTGAAAGATACATAACAATGCCTGAAGATGTTAGGATTAAAATACTGACATAGCAGACCTTGGGGGAGGGAACAAGTGGTAATTCCACTGCAACACATATTTGCTAAGAATCTCTCATTTTAACTGTCCTGCCCCATAGTCTGTGATAGTGTTTAATGACTCAGTCTCAGAGTCCAAATACACTTTAGGGGTCATAAGATGACCGATGTCTCCATGTGGAAAAGAGAGTCAATAACTCCATTTACCATAAAGACTTGGTAAGGTAAAGTAATTCTCACTGTTAATAATTTAAAATATTTCTCACTGTTAATGGATTTGAATATTTCTTAATGCTAATGGTTTTGTGTATCTCTTCTATATATGATTGTTTCATTACTCAAAATAAGATCAATTCCAGAATTTGCCAATATTGAAATTTCTCTACCTAGGATAGAATTGAGAGTGATGAATAAGAGTGAGAATGAGGGGATGATGGAGAGAGAGATGATGAGATAAGGACCAGGTGGTTCTTTCCTCTGATCTTCAGCGGTGTTTAGTCATGAGATCCTAAACACCACGGCATTTGTTTTAGTCATAGTCACAAAAGGAAAGAGAAATTTCATATACTTTAAGATTCATGGAGGGCTTGGCAAGACATTTCTGAAAGTTGTGGCAATTTATACAAATCTCTCTGGCCAACAACCATAGCATTACTCAAGAAAGGATGGTGGTGTGCCTAGTCTTCATTAATACTCAATTCTTTACCCACTCATACAATTATTCATTTAGTGGCTGATAGAGAAAGGCTAGATAAAGAGAAATTTCAAAGATGTAGCCAAAATTAGCATAAGCCAAGGAGAGAATAAAATTCCAGAATTACAGAGCTTTGGGCTCTTTCAAGTCTTAGTTGATGGTGTAAAAGGAAAGAGTGATAATAAACTCTCTGTATCTCTCTGTCTCTCTCTCTCTCTTTCTCTCTCTGTCTCTGTCTCTGTCTCTGTCTCTCTCTCTCTCTCACACACACACACACACACACAGAGAGAGAGAAAGGTATAGGGAGAGGAAGGGATAAATAGATAGATAGATAGATAGATAGAGAGAGAGAGAGAGAGAGAGAGAGAGAGAGACAAGAGGAAGAGAGAGAGAATATGGAGATATTTGAATATGCTTTTTGCAAATGCATGACCAATGGCTCTTTTAAACTTAAGTTTGTCAGTCATAATTTGGCCCAGCCACATCTTTTTAGGACTGCTCACTTGATTCTATGCCCAGAACCCATGTAATGGGATTTTAACCCTAATTTATGGCACCTCAAGAGGACTGTTATGATTTGTGCAAGAAGAAGGAGGACAAGTTGCTGCAGATAATCCAAAGAGGTCTTAGTACCTGAGGAAAAAAGAGAAAAGGTTCAAGTTTTTCAAAGAAAGAAGTGTATGGAAAGCTGTTTCTCACCAGTAGCACAGCCATGTAAGCTTCCTAAACATAGAGAGGCTGTTTTTTGGAATTACTCCTTTTTTAGCCTATCAGTCAGCTCTAATCTGTAGTATGCCTGGACTACTCTATGCATTGTTATACAACTCAGAGTGATGGTATGCCAGTAAGAGGAACAACAATATGAACTAACCAGAACCCCCAGAACTCGTGTCTCTAGCTCCATATGTAGCAGAAGATGGCCTAGTCGGCCATCATTGGGAAGAGAGTCCCCTTGGTATTGCAATCTTTATATGCCCCAATACAGGAGAATGCCAGGGCCAAGAAGTGGGAGTGGGTGGGCAGGGGAGCAAGGTGGGGGGAGGGGTGAGAGAACTTTCGGGTTAGTATTTGAAATGTAAATTAAGAAAATAGCTAATAAAAATTGGAAAAAAAAAAAAAAGAAAGATCTTTCATTGCAAGGGATGAAGTGAGACTGAGGATAAACAAAAGAATACCTCAGTCAGACCTCTGAGGAACACTGAGGGTTAAACCTCACAGGATGGAGAAAGGTTTTCTAGGGATGGTCCCAGAGACATTTGCTTTGGAGAGATGATGTTGGCTTCTTTTGTTTGTTTGTTTTGTTTTGCTTTGTATTGTTCTGTTTTGTTGTTTTTTTTTTCCTCTTTGTTTGGTTGGTTTCTTGATTTTTCTTTTAAATACCAGTTTGTGTAGGTAAAGATTATTTTCTAAAATAAGAGTTTGTGTATGGGGCAGTGAAGTACATGTAAGCACACTACATTGGTTACTGTGCCATTATGAACAAATACCAAATAATAGATGACTTAGGGGAAAAGGGATTATTTTAGCTCAGTTTCATGCAGAGGAAGAAGTATGGTAGTTGGGGAACTTGGGGCTTTTTTCTGTTGCAGGATATTTGATTACAATATGAACCCTGAGATTGTGGTACTTACTGGAAATACCTGTCTCTGGCAGTGCAGTGGCTCTTTAATCCAAGAGCTTTGTGTTTAGTTTTAAAGGGATTAAATAATTTGGGCTAACTCAGCTAGGAAAAGAAAGCACCCGGCTGTCCTTCCTCCACAGACAATGTCCAAAAACCAAAGAGGAAGTCCTCTTTCTCTGCAGTCTCCTGTCTCAAAAATCCTTCAAATTGAATATCCCTCTCTTCTACTTCCTGTGTATCACTCTATCTATTCTCTGAACTTCCTCTCACTCTCAGTGGTTTTGTCCTAGATCCACTCCCTGTCAACTGATTGCATGCTCCACCTCTTGACCTATGGGTGACTTTACTTAATTCTGTTTACAATAAACAGAAAGCTCTTGGATTAAAGGAGTGTATCAGGGCTGAGCTACATCACAACTAGAAACAGTTTTGTTTTGTTTTGTTTTGTTTTGTTTTGTTTTGTTTTGTTTTCTACTAGTAAATAGTACATTCTTGGGTTTCCCAGTGTGATCAAACATCCTGCAACATGTTCTTTCCTTGTTTTCATTCTGTCTGGGACCCCTGCCTGTGAGATGGGGCTCTCACTTTTCAGATGGCTCCTTCCCACTCACTTGATCCTCTCAGGAAATGCCTTTTTATTTGATTTTTGGATGATGAGTGTTCTAGATTCTTAGTGATTCATCCTTCTTTGGACCAGTTGACCTTATAGTTGTTATGCACTTCGGGCCAACAACTTTCCCTATTTGGCCTATGCCCAGTCTTATAACCTGTTATTGACAAGCAGATCTATCTAATGTTTCAAATAACTCTTATGTGATTGTGCAGTAAATCACCACTATCATTCCAGGCAACAACAAACTTGATCAGCCAACTGCCCAACAGTTCACTAACATTCAAGTGAAACTTGCCAAGATTGAAAGAAGCATCCTGGTCATTACACAGACATATGGAAGGCAAAGGCACACTGTTCTGTAATTTGAAGTTGTTCATTATGTTATGATATTTTGGTAACAAGTACCAAAGTTCTAAGTAATCTTGGTACTTTATAAACCATAAGAAAGGAAGTTTGTGATGTTATTGCAAAACGGACCTCTGTTTTCTTGAGTTTCTCTTGTCTGATTCATAATAGCAAAATTACTTATTTACATAAACCACACACATTTTCTAAGGTTTAACTTTAAGTTAAGGATAAAAAGATGCCTAAACACCTGGAAAATACTTGAAGGCAACACTCCTGCTATAAAATGACACTCTTTTATAGAAGGTAATTAATAGGGACATGGTGAAGATTTTAGTGAATGATCCAAAACAGAGAGGAAACTGTCCACGATTTGTCAATAACAAAACAGAGTTATGTAGAGACATAAAAGAATATGGGAAAATGTTAGAATCATAGTTACATTTTGAATATTAAAGACCTAACTGAGGAAGACATAGAAGAATTAGTATTATGAAATTGCTTTTAAAAATCAGCTCTTTAGTTGGATTGTGTGTGTGTGTGTGTGTGTGTGTGTGTGTGTGTGTGTGTGTGTGTGTGTGAGTGTGTTTGGTTTGGTTTGGTTTTTCCAAGCAGATTGCTAACATTGCTATTAACTATTGAATTTCAGTTTCATGTAGAACAGTGTTTCTCAATCTCTGGTTCAAGACTCCTTTGGATTCAAACAATCCTTTCACAGCAGTCCCCTGAGACTATCAGAAAACACAAATATTTACATTATGATTCATAATAATATCAAAACTACAGTTATGAAGTAGCAATGAAAATGCTTTTATGGTTGGAGGTCACCACAACATGAGAAAGTCTATTAAAGAGCCATAGCATCAGGAAAGTTGAGAACCACTGATAGAGAACAATTTATATTATTCTTATTTTTATCCAATGGAAAAGAATAACTATTTTGTAGATGAATTAATAGTTACTTTTTATTGCTTTCAAGTTTCATCTATTAATATATAACTATAGTTAGTTATACCACTCCCCTTTCTTTTCTTTCAACTTTTTCTGTACTTCCAATTCTTTCTCAAATTCATGTGCTTTCATTACTTGTTAGTTACATATACTTATATATACCCGTGTATAAATGCCAAATGCTCAGTTAATTTAGAGCGGCTCTATTTATTTAGAGCCAATCTCTTAGGACTAGTTAACCTATCAGGGGGCTCATCACTGAAAAAACCTGATATTCCTTCTTCAATATCTCATCTGCCAGCAGTTCATCACTTAGCGGTAGAGATTTGAGAGAATTCCCTCATACATTGTAGCATATATATTGGCATTGCCAGCTTAAAAATTCTTTTTTAGACAACCATATTTTTAAGATGTTCTGAGTGCAGTTTCTCTGTCATAGAAGACATGTTCATAGCAGACATTGTAGACATTTGGCCTTACAATTTTTCCACCTTGTTTTTTTGTGATGGTTCCTGAGAGTTATGTGTAAAAGTTATGTTGTAAATATACCAACTGGGGCTAGGCACCCCATTATCAGTTGATTTTGCTATTTTGACAGCTATGGATTTCTGCAGTGGTCTCCATTTGTTGCAATAAAAAAAAAGTATCCAGAATGCAGTTAGAAATTATTCTGCTTTAGTGGAGTGACAATACTAGACTCTTCTATAGGGTCTATGGCCTAACCACCATGAATAGTGGGCTAGGTTTCTAGTTCTTGGCCTGAATTTTATCCTGTGTAATGAGTCTTAAGTCTAATAAGATGGCTGTATGGTCATAAGTCCCACTATTGCATTTTTTTTCTTGGGATATCTTGCTGTTAAGGTCATTGTTGTGATTCACAGGGATCCTGGTTGGATAGCACTATTAATTTATATTCTTCCTTGGAAGCTTACACACCTTTAAACAAAACAAAACAAAACAAAACAAAACAAAACAAAACAAAACACTGAGATTTGGTCCACAGAAAAGAAGCTTCCAGGTTACTTTCAACTCAATTCCCCCAAGCCTTCTGTTCAAAGTGTATGGAGTCTTAGGCAGTAGAGACTTACCTTCAGTTTCTGGGAGGTAACCAAGGTAAATGGTGTAGCTTATATTGTTTTGGGAATCTCTTAGATTCTACTGAACAACAACTCAAAAGGAGTTCAATCCCCATTCCTGGCATTGAAGTTTTTTTAAATGGTCTATGGCCCTTGTCACCCTAACTTTATTTAATATATATTAATATACACATATTAATATTACATCTTTTTATATAATATTACATAATACATATTATATTACACAAATTAATATATAAACATACACACACATATCTAGTGCATGTATATATGTGTATACATATGGATAGTTTACACTAAAACATAATTTGAAGGATACAAAGTAATATAATTCTCCATGGATTTTAAAACAACCTTAGTAATATCTCCCTCACTATCTCTTCCACTTTGTAGCTCTTCTTTCACTCTTTCAAGTTAAGTGTGATCCCCTTATTTTTCTATTTTCTGGTTCATAACCACTGTATTCTGCCAGCCCCCTCATCAGAGGTCACAGCCAACATCCAATGGTTCATTTTTACTTTCTTGGTTTCTTGGTACTCTGTTACTCAGCCTCTAAAATTTGTAGCTAGGATCAACAGATAAAACTTAAGACATTCATGTTTCTGGTTCAATGATACTCCACTAAGTATATTTCCTCATTCTATCCATTTAGTAGAAAATACATGGTTTTGATTTTCTTTACTGCTGATTAATATTTTGTGTATAGACAGCATATATATTATCCATTGATTAGATGAAGGACACTGAGTTTGTTTCCATT
>LR749580.1:1580845-1671897 GCA_902729485.2 Mus minutoides
AATGTATTATTATGTACTACATTTCCTATACTACAATTGAGTTGAAACACCCCGGGGTACACTTAGTTAGAGGATTAGAGTTCATTTGTGTGAATTTTCCCACCAGAATTGCAGTACAAATTAGAGAGGACTGCCTCTGAAGTACTTTAATAACTTATTTGAAAATAATTTACTTTTATCTGTGTGTGTATCCATGTGCATTCACATATACACACAAACACACACGCACCCCCCCACACACACACACGCACCCTCCCCCCCACGCACACACACACACACACACACGCTATGCATGTGTAGGTGAATGTTGAACTCTGAAGAGGGCATTGACTTTCCTAAAGTTACAGGTAGGTGTGATCTCCCTGATAGAGGTGCAGGGAACTAAAAGTAGGTCTTCTGAAAGATCAGCAGATGCTCCTAATGACCATATCTTCTTGATCACAAGAAAGCATGTGTGTCATGTTGGACATTTTCTACTAGCATGGTGAAACACCAGCTCACAGTGAGTGGAGTCACACAGACAAGGCTTTAGAAAGGGTTTGCATCAGGGCAGAGTTCTCTACAGTTACAGAAGCAAGAGAATCTACACATGTATTATAGAAGTGGCTATGTTAAATTGCCTTAAACATTAAGAACTAGAATATACACTGATGGATATCTGAATGATAAGGAAGCAGGGGAAGTGATAGCTACTCAGAACATGGATCTGCATACATCATCAGTCCTGTCTAGTGCTAAAACTGAGTTCATCTCCCAAGAGGGTGGCTTGGAAATCTGCCTATGTGGGAAGGGTGAAGTCTGAGTTCAGCAGAGGAGAGTGAAAGTAGCCGCAATAGATATGCTTGTTGAGGAAGAGTAAGACAGGAGACTTCTGTTGTAAGTCTCAGACTTCTTTCTATATGAAATACATTTACTGCTCAAAGTTGCCATGCATTTGATGTGTGCACCTTATTGTCACAATCACAGACATACACATAGGTAGATGTTGTAAAATTAGAATAAGCCTGATAATTAAGACCAACCAGTAAAGACATTAAGAAGGTTCTCAGAACCTGCCATTGCTATAGTCTCTCTCTCTCTCTCTCTCTCTCTCTCTCTCTCTCTCTCTCTATCTATCTATCTCGCACTGGATAATTAAGTCTATATATCTGTCTGTCCAGAAGAGAGAGTTGGATGCTGTAGAACTAGAGATATAGATCCTTGTTAACTGCCATGTGGGTGTTAGGAATTCAAACCAGGTATTCCAGAAAAGGATACAGTGCTCTTAATGCTGGGACATCTTTAATAGTATCTGCAGATTAATAGATAGTATTAATAGTATCTACAGATTAATCAAGAACCTTAAATTAAGTTCATGGGAGATAGCTGTTTATGTGGTTACAGAGTCAGAACGGTGTGTGATCCATAGCTGTACTTTTAGAGGCTATCTAAACTTGATCCTGATAAGGGATCTTCAGGGAGACCAAGAAAGGAGAAAGCATTTGAAATGTAAATAAAGAAAATATCTAAAAAAAAACGTACAAGATGAACTTAAAATTATAACTTGGATTTTCAATAAATCATAAATATTAACCAATAAAAAAAGAAGAGGGATTGAGACTAGAACACATCTGAATACATAGATATGTTTTCACACATATGTGCTCCTATAGTATCTCCTAAGTGATACTGTAGGCAAAAATTCCTACACCAAAGAACTGTGAGATGAAATGATTTTTTTGTAATTTGCCCAATATGTGATATTGTGTTATTAGCAAGATAAAATGAACTAATATATTTGTGAATCAGAATCATAGTCTCATAGTTTGTTAAAGAAATAAGTAAAATGACTAGAGACAAAATAATAAGCTAGCACTGCCTGTCACAATATAAACACTAATTAACAACTATTGGTAATAGTAATTGGTTGGACTCTGTGGAGAAAATTGTATTAGAAACAGTAAACATACAAAATCTATTAACTTGGGTACTATTAATAATAGCAAAAACTATCATTGCAAAATATAAATTATTTTTTCTTAAGTATTGTGGGAATTATAATTATCAAAAATTCACCTACATTTGTCCTTAAGGAATAGTCTTGGTTGTTAAGTAGTAAAAGTTCATGTCTTAGATATCAATGAAGTTCTTCATATTGATATAGTTTATATGTGTAGTATAGCTGTTATGTATGTGTGGAATTCTACCAGGCCTGAAATTTTATACTCCATAGCTACATACTTTATAATCCTTTGGAAGGCAGAGATGGAGATGTCCCCATTTTTGGATTCTAAGAATTTTAAAGTATTTTAAAGTATTTCATGCATCCGGTAGTTAATGATAATTATTAATGAATACATTACTGAACATAGACCAGGCTTTTATATCTGTCTTTTATTTGACATGTATTAAGTATAGAAAGGATTCTGGGAGAATAATCAGCGCTTTACTTATATTGAATATAAAATAATGTTAAGACACCATTGCTGTCTGATGAGAGCCATTTCCTTTCTTACAGAAGCATTTGACAGTAACTGGCTGATAACTTTAGATCTGAGCAAGAAAATATATTATTTTAGCTCAAATGCTTTTTGGTGGTGAGATGGAACAGCTCTGACTGCAGTGGAGTGTGACTACAGCACATGCTAACTATGTGTTGTCTTCTTGTTTTGAGATGCAAAATCATGTGGTTCTTTACAAAAAAAGTTTACATATATAGCTAAAGGACCAACATTGGCTTGGACCAGTGGACTATCATTTGTATAATGCTATATTTTTGACATAATCTTCACTACTGGAAGCAAGATTTTCTCTGTTTGTCTTTATTGAATATTGATTAATTCATTATTTGCACTTGTGCCCAGAATATATCGTGTTTATTAGAAGAGCTCACAAATGAATAATTTGAGCATATGCTTCTGTTTTAACTATTGAATAGCAATTTATTTTTTTCAAGAAATAGATGCATTTTTACCACAAATTAAACATTTTAATTCAAGAAGACGTTATAAAAATAATTAGGCATTTTAATAATTAAAATATACCCCGATAACACATGTTCTTATTATCACCAAATAGATAGCTCTGAAGCTTTGCTTAGTGTTAAGGATATGACACTGTTGACATTCAAATATACAATAGTCTTTTCAAAGCAACGAAAGAGAGAAAGAGAGAGGGAGAGAGAGAGAGTGAGAGAGAGGAGAAAGACAGACAGACAGACAGACAGACAAGACTGACTGACTGACAGAGGAGTTTTAATTCAGAAAGCGAAAGTTAAGAAATTAAAAATATGGTATAAACTTTAGGTTCTTTAAGAAAATGATGAAAATCATGCATCTGTTTATATGTATGAATTATTATTATATATCTATGTCATGATAACTTTTATATTACTATGTGAAAGTAATGTGCTAGTGATTCAAGTATTACAATGGATAGGATTTATCTAGTACTGTAAAGCTTTGCAAGGCTGGTAATTTGTCCTAGATAAGTGCCAGTGACAGTATTTTCATATAGACATGTCTGCTGCTTAAGCTAGTTTTATTTGCTTGATTTTTGTCTGTTTCACTTTTGCTTTTGACAACAGGATGCTTGTTCATAATTACTGTTTTAATGGTCTTCTAGGACTCCAAACATCCTATAGACACAATGTATAGGACTCAAAGGAAATCAGTACAAGAGAAACACACACACACACACACACACACACATGCGCAGACACACACACACACACACAAACGGAGGTAGTGGAGGATGATAGCTATGGTAGAAAAGTCAGAATTCTTTACAAAAATTAATGAAGTACTGAGGACACAGGTATTGAGTGATCAAGGAAACAGCAGTTGTTTCCAATGTACTATGTACTATGCTTAAGTCTTCTAATTTAATATATTTAGGTTAATTTAATATCTTTAGGTTTTTAAGTGTATGAAAGAGCTACCTGGCATCCTCAAAAAGTACACACTGTACATTTGAACCTGCATTAGTATAGAACAGTGCTGCTCCTCTCTGAAAGCCAGCCATTAAGTTCCAGATTCCAGGGAGGCAAGAGGCTCCCAGGAGCCAATGGTGATAATCTTAGCTGAAATACCCAACAAAGGGAAAATACAACCTGTAGAAATCACCTCCAGTAGATAGGCATGGGCCGCAGTTGAGGGATGGGGCCACCCACTCATCTCCAAAATTTCAACCCAGTAATGTTCCTGTCCAAAGGAAAGACAGGGACAAAAAATGGAACAGAGACTGAAGGATAGGCCATCCAGAGATCTCACCTCACCTAGGGATCTATCCTATCTGCAGACAACAAACCCATGCATTATTGCTGATGCCAAGAAGCACTTGCTGACAGGAGCCTGATGTGACTGTTCCCTGAGAGGTTCTGCCAGCACCTGACCAATACAGATGCAGATACTTACAGCCAACTTTTGGACTGAACCCAGGAATGCCAGAGTTAGGGAAAGGACTGAAGGACCTAATGGGGATTGTAATCCCATAAGAACAGGATCAGCTAACTAGACTACCAGAGCTCCCAAGGACTAAACCACCAATCAAAGAGTATACATGGAGGGTGCCAGGACTCCAGATACATGAGAGGCTGGTCTTATCTGACATCAGTAGGAGAGGAAAGCTTGATGCCTCAGGGTAGGGTGATGACAGAAGGATGAGGTAGGAGTGGGCAAATTAAGTGCTGAGAAAAGGACAAGAATCTGATGTTACTGTTTCCTCTAAAACAAGATGATGGCTTCAAAATGCAAATCAGAACAGTCACCCCAAAAGTTGATTGGTCAGGAAAAAAATAGCATGATCTTGTCTCAAGTATTTAAAACTCTGACGGCTGCCGGATGAATGGCATTTGGCATGATACTTTTATTTAGCAAAGGTTGTAAAAATTTCAAGGAGATTCTGGTCTCGTTAAGGTCCCTTGTGTCATTCTGTAGCTGATAATTTCCCTCATTAAAATCATCACTGTGCTTATAAATTTGTTTTCCTCTGAGATTCTAAATTTTGGTCATTTGACCTCCATTGAGTAAGATATTTGGAAATGGAAGCTATTTTTTTTTAAAGTAAATTGTAATTGTATGCATTTGGTGACTTGCAAATTTAACCTTACTCTAATTTTAAATGCATTGAGATATGTTTACTGCTATCAAGCTAACATCTTTAAAATGTTCTCCCTGAAAATGAGGTGGACTAAGATTTAAGAAAAAAAAACAAACAGTATAAGACCAACCTAAAAGAAAGATTTCCACCCCAAGTCTGTCTATCATGCTGTGTTGAATAGCCTCCAGTCAACACTCAAAGCCCTGGGAAGGTATGAGATAGTCCATGCTGTGTAAAAGAAAAGCCATTCATGATTCCCAGATAGACTTCCCAATGACGGGTTCTGCTCATTCTGCTGAATAGGGATGAAGCCATCTTCTGTTGGACTATCTCAGAGGGAATTGGTTGTTGAAGGCAGAGCAGCTCTCCAGAGGGCATCTCTTGCAGATTGGGAGACTCAATGGGACTCGGCTGAAACCCATTGCCTTTGGGGACTTCTCTTCCTGGATATCCTTAGCCTTTTCTTTCTTTAAGGAGTGGGTGGGAGTTGCCTTATTTGGCATTACCCTCAGCTGTGGTGTTGTGCTTCTGTTTTGGGTGGTTTGCAAGCTCAGAACCCAACAAAAATGTGACAAAGTGGTGATTGCTCAAGCACTCGCATCACTAGAACAAGGAGCCTCTCCCGATATGTGGCTCAGCATGTTAAAATCATAAAGGTTAAAAATTGGCACTCGCCCTAGAGTAATTTTGCAGAGAAGTTGTTGCCTGGCCATTTCATGAATGTGCACACTAGACCAACCTAAGACAGGGACCTAGTAGCAAGAAGGTTTCCCAGTGACAGGTAAGGCTAGTGATGACACATCGTGGTGGCGCCCTCTTTTTTCTTTTCAGCCCTTGCACCCAGAGGACTTGATCCATTGCACCTGGTAGGGTGAAAAGATGCCATAAAAATTGAGCCCATGATCACTGACACTCCTGGCAAAAGGGTATCAGCTTGATCAGGTTTAAACTCCATATCCTGGCAACAACTATGTACTGCTCGTCTCTAGGCCAAACCTTTAAATAAAATAGAAAGGGGGAGATGCAGAGAGCCATGCCCGAGCTGGTTCTGCCGCCATTCCAAGATGGCGCCGACATCTTGTCCAGCCTGGGACAAGCAAACAAGTTCAGTGCGCATGGGCTTGTGACAAAGCCATGTAAGTCACCGCCCATCCCGGGGCGTAACTTGAGGTAATGGGCAGTCAGCCAATCCTGACAACACACGTCACACTGAGTGAGGTGTATTTAAGCAGGACCCATTTTGGGCTCACCCTCTTCCTGCGCATGATGTAATAAAGGTATGCTTGCAGAAGGATTCTGGTATCCACGTCTGTTCTTGCCAAGGAGGCGGTAATGTGGCCATTTACAAACTCCTGGTTTGGTTGATACTTTGAATCGTTCTTTTTGTTTCCACTTGGTTGATTTCATCCCTGAGTTTGATTATTTCCTGCCATCTACTCCTCCTGGGTGAATTTGCTTCCTTTAGTTCTAGAGCTTCTAGGTGTGCTGTCAGGCTGCTAGTGTATGCTCTCTCTAGTTTCTTTTTGGGGGCACTCAGGGCTATAAGTTTTCCTCTTGGGACTGCCTTCATTGTGTCCCATAAGTTTGGGTATGTTGTGGCTTCATTTTCATTAAACTCGAAAAAGTCTTTAATTTCTTTATTTTTTCCTTGACCAAGTTATCATTGAGTACACTGTTGTTCAGTTTCCATGTGAATGCTGGCTTTCTATTATTAATGCTGTCATTGAAGATCAGCCTTAGTCTGTGGTGATATGATAGGATGCATGGGATAATTTCAATATTTTGTATCCGTTGTGGCCTATTTTGTGTCCAATTATACGGTCAATTTTGGAAGAGCTACTATGTGGTACTGAGAAGAAGGTATATCCTTTTGTTTTAGGATAAAATGTTCTGTAGATATCTATTAAATCCATTTGTTTCATAATTTCTGTTAGTGTCCATGTGTCTATGTTTAGTTTCTGTTTCCAGGATTTGTTCAATAGTAAAAGTGGGGTGTTGAAGTCTCCCACTATTATTGTGTGAGGTGCAATGTGTGCTTTGAGCTTTAATAAAGTTTCTTTAATGAATGTGGCTGCTTTTGCATTTGGAGCATAGATATTCAGAAATGAGAGTTCATCTTGGTAGATTTTACCTTTGATGAGTATGAAGTGCCCCCCCCCTTGTCTTTTTGATAACTTTGGGTTGAAAGTCAATTTTATTCTATATTAGAATGGCTACTCTAGCTTGTTTCTTAGGACTTTTTGCTTGGAAACTTGTTTTCCAGTGTTTCACTCTGAGGTAATGTCTGTCTTTTTTCCTGAGGTGGGTTTCCTGAAAGCAGCACAATATTGGGTCCTCTTTGTGTAGCCAGTCTGTCTATCTCTTTTTATTGTGAAATTGAGTCCATTGATGTTAAGAGAAATTAAAGAAAAGTAATTGTTGCTTCCTCTTATTTTTGTTGTTAAAGTTGGGATTCTGTTCTTGTAGCTGTTTTCTTTAAGTTTGTTGAAGGATTACTTTCTTGCTTTTTCTAGGGTGTAGTTTCAGTTCTTGTGTTTGTACTTTCCCATTATTATCCTTTGAAGGTCTGGATTCGTGGAAAGGTATTGTGTGAACTTGGTTTTGTCATAGAATACTTTGGTTTCTCTATCTATGGTAATTGCGAGTTTTGCTGGGTATAGTAGTTTGGGATGGCATTTGTGTTCTCTTAGGGTTTGTATAACATCTGTCCAGGATCTTCTGGCTTTCATATTCTCTGGTGAGTAGTCTGGTGTAATTCTAATAGGCCTGCTTTTATATATTACCTGACCTTTTCCCCTTAATGCTTTTGATATTCAGTCTTTATTTAGTGCATTTGTTGTTCTGATTATTATTTGTAGAGAGGATTTTCTTTTCTGGTCCAGTCTATTTGGAGTTCTGTTGAAAATCTTCATTCTCATATACCCCTATTATGTGTAGGTTTGGTCTTCTCATTGTGTCCTGGATTTTCTGCATATTTTGAGTTAGAATCTTTTTGCATTTTGCGTTTTCTTTGATTGTTGTGCCCATGTTCTCTATGGAATCTTCTGCATTTGAGATTCTCTCTTAGATCTCTTGTATTCTGTCCCTGATGCTCACATCTATGGCTCCTGATTTCTTTCCTAGGGTTTCTATCTCCAGGGTTGTCTCACTTTGGGTTTTCTTTATTGTTTCTATGTCCCCTTTTAGGTCTTGGATAGTTTTCTTCAATTACATTACCTGATTGGTTGTGTTTTCCTGTAATTCTTTAAAGGATTTTTTTGTGTTTCCTCTTTAAGGACTTCTACCTCTTTAGCAGTATTCTGTATTTCTTTAAGGGAGTTATTAAAGTCCTTCTTAAGGTCCTCTACCAGCATCATGAAATATGATTTTGAATCTGAATCTTTCTTTTGGCGTGTGTCTGGGTATCCAGGACTGGCTGAGGTGGAAGTGCTAGGTTCTGATGATGGTGAGCAGTCTTGTTTTCTGTTGTTAAGATTCTTAATTTGCCTTTCGCCATTGGGTAATCCCTGAATTTAGTTGTTATGGTTGTTGCTGGCTGGAGCCTATTCCTCCTGTGATTTTGTTAGCCTTTGTCAGCTGTCCTGGGAGTCCAGCTCTTTCCTGAGGCTCAGTGGTCAGAATACTCTCTTCAGGCAAGGTCTCCTCTTGCAGGGAAGGTGCACAGAAGTCTGGCATTCAGACTTGCCTCCTGGTTGAAGATGAAGCCCGAAAAGTGGCCTGTCCCAGAAGATGGGTTGCCTCCACAGTCTGTGTGCTCACTTGCACAGCCTGTTCTGGGGGGGTCACAGCCCTCCTGGGTGGCCACCTCTTCTCTGCCAGGGAAGGTGCCAGGATGTCTGCAGTCTGAAACTGGGGTCTTTCCCAGAAGCTATGTGGCTTCTGCCTGTCCCTGAAGCTCTGTTGCTTCTGCAGTCTGCTGCTCACCCTCTGCAGTCTGCTAGTTGATCTGCACAGTGGTCTCACAGGGACCAGGGAGACAAGATGGCTCCCTTACCTGCTCTGGGGGTCACAGCCCTCCCAGGAGGCCACCTCTCTTCTGGCAGGGAAGGTGCCCGGATTTCTGCAGCTAGAAATGGGGTTCTGTCCCGGAAGCTGTGTGGCTTCTTCCTGCCCCAGAAGCTCTGTTGCTTCTTCAGTCTATTGTTCACCCTCCACAGTCTGTGAGCTGATCTGTGCACACTGGACTCAGAGGAGATATTAACCTCTTATCCCTCTTTTATAATGAAGGGATGGAGTCCCCAAGACATGAAATACAAGGCTGAGTGAAGTTGTTTGGAGGGTGAGATTTGAGCCCTAGTTCATGGTCACATGCACACTGTGAGAGAAAAAATGAAGTAATTTTAGATTAAACACCAAAAAGTGCCATCTAGATAATAAGTGAGCAACTGTGATACCTTGAATGGATATAAACCTTCAAAATGTGGATGGTGAAGCCCATGGTCTGTGGGGATAGTGTTGGCAGTGAGACCTTGGGAAGGTGATCTGATTTTGAGGATGGTGTGAGTGCCTCTGTGAGGAAGACCAGGGAGGGATATTTCAGTAGATCAAAAGAAGACAAGACAGGAAGTGAGGAAGAATGCATTTAGCAGGTAACAGATCAGTGTCTTGGTCTTAGTTTTGTAAGACTCTAGAACTGTAAGAAAACAAAAGTGGAGAGAAAGAGAGAGACAGAGAGAGAGAGAGAGAGAGAGAGAGAGAGAGAGAGAATGAATTGCATTCTGTTACAGCCACCCACGCTGACTAAAACAGCTCCCCTAAGAAAAGGAATACTATTTTTTTCTTTTTCTAGAACCACACTTGTAAAAAAATAACAAAAACACACTTTTAACAGAAAGAATTCAACAGAAAAATGATTTGAATTGCATTCTTAGAGAAATATGGATTTTAAAAATGCCTTCTTTTTATTATTTTTTATTTTTTTATAAAAAGAAGGTACTTGTAAAAACTCAACTCTCCTGATGTACAGAAACAGCAGTAAATCTACAAATCAGAGAGAGTTGGTCAAGAGGAGAGCTGGGGCCCAGTGTTGACTTAAAATAATTCACATAAATCAACAGTCTATGTTAACTGAGGATTCAGCCTATGGCAGAAGGGAAAGGCAATTTTAAGCCCTCCACCATCTCTGGATCTGTAAAAGTCCTTGATTAAGTGTTAGTAAATGGGTGTCAGACCGCTAATGAAATATAAACAAAGGGGCTATTTTTATACTGTTTTAGGTAGTTGCAGTGGGACTGACAGGTTCAAATCCCACCCAGAACCCCCACTCTCTCCTTGTGGAGGACTGAAGAAATGAAAGGATGGCTTTGTTGACAGTCAATCTCTTCCCCCTTCCTTAGAGCTTGGTACAAAGAGGAAATGAGGGATGCTGGGTAAACACTTAGGTTCCCATGAGTTTCTAGGCTGGGAGTTAATGCATTTCCAACTTTTAAATGGACTTGCTCTCCATATTTCTAATGTTGTACATCGCAGTGCCTATAAAAACCCCATCACTTTAGCTTTCTGCCTCCCCTAGCATTACCTGCCTGTAGTATATTTTAACTCCATACATGATTTAAGGAACATTTCTCATCAACACTATTTTCTGTCTAGGGAGTTTTGTCACGTGGCCTGGGAGTCACATTTATTTTTACAAAAGTAACTGAGGGGGAGTGGAGACAACCATAGATTTTTTTCCTTCCTCATTGCTTGCTCAAGGTATTGAATAGTAATGAGATACTGCTCAGCTGGTTTTAATAATACTACATAAAAATCTTCCATGCCAAACTTCAGAATTCAGGACTAATTTAATTTTTAAGGTGTTAAAAGAAAGTTTTTTAAAAACATATATACTTTGGTTACTTTGCTATTCTTAATTTCACACTTCTAATTTTCCTGCTTTGAGGATATTAAAATAATTCATTCTTATAACAAATAAAAATCAGGGAAGGACAAAAACTTGCTAACTGTGCTTAGAGATATGAAGACAATACAGTTTTCTCTGTATGTTATGGAAAATTGCTGATTTCCATAAGAAATTTATTTTTTGTCTATTCAATCACAGAGATTAAAATTGGGTAAAATAAAGTGCAGTCATGCAACCTGGTTATTGTGTTAATTACTTGGTAAAAACTAACACACAATAAAGGCTTAACTTTTTAATGTACTGATTGAAGTCCCTCTCTCTCTCTCTCTCTCTCTCTCTCTCTCTCTCTTACACACACACACACACACACACACACACACACACACTTCTTTTGACTTTGAAAGCTATCATAGTCAAGATTGAGGTTGAACATACTTCTCTGTTGGGAAAATTAAGGATGTGGAGAACAGCCACAACTTTTCCTAAGTTCTTAAAAGACCATTTTAACTCAGAAATCATTCATTTCATGTTCACATACGATGCTAATGGCTTTGAGTTTCTGAGATTAAGAATGGTAAGGCAAAATATTATTCCCAGCTCTCAGTTTGTGTTTCAAGGGAGACAGGGAAATAATTTTCCTAAAATAAGCAAATGTGCTTTCATCTTTTCTCCATATGCCTTCTCTTTGAACATTTGCTTTAGACTAAAGAATGCTGTGTCACCAAATTGCTTACATCTTAAAATACTGCAGCAGTCTCTTTGGTCCTCAAAATACTGTGACGTGTAAGTGCATATTTATCATTATAATATGTATAATAGTATAAGAATTAACATGGGCCATCCTGTTGGAAGAGGAGAGAGGACTCAGGTGTGGATCTCTCCGTTTTTGTCTGATTCTAAATGTCATTTATATGATAGCAATTCTTAGATTAATAACTCCAACCTAGACTTTTCTCTTGAACTCAGGCTAATATACTACATGTTCCCATTATTTCCAGATTATGCTATATGGTCAGTTTGCTTCTTTTTCCCAGTGTATTCTAAAAATCAAAAAGAAAAAAGAAAAATAAAAAATCAATTAATATGCTCTTGGTAAGACATGATAAATCAGAGCATACTATTTTTTTCCTAAACATACGAACACCATCCCACACAATTTAGAAAAATACCAAACATGTTTCTTCTGTTCTTTATAAGATCTACTTAAATGAAGCTCGATATTTCTTTTTAACTATGTTCATTGCCAGTTTTGTATAAGATAAAAATCAGTAACTACCTTAGTTCATCTTTTGATGCATATTAGACAGCTAGTAAATTTTTTTGTCTGAGTTGATAACTGAAGGAAGAAACAGATGGTTTCAGGAATCCATATAGTATATTTCAGGTATTCTTAGGTTTTTTTTATCTGCCACTGATTAATAGTCTTCAGTTTTGTAATTTTCTATTGTAGAGACAAAGAGATGTTTGAACAGTTAAGAGCACTTGACGCTCTTCTAGAGAACTCAAATTACATTCCCAGTACCCATGTCAGATGATCATAATAGTTTATAAGTCCACTTCCAGGGAATCTAATACTTCTGACCTCCATGAACATCTGTACTTTACACACAATATCTACACACACACACACACACACACACACACACACACACACACATTTTTAAAGCATAAAAATAAATCTTTAAAACAAAGTTGCCCATGCTTATGTTATAACGTGTAGTCTCTTTTAAAACAGAACTTTCTCTTGTACCAAGTGATTACTAAATATCGGTGACATTGTAGACTAGACCCTCAGCAACATCAAGTTTCTAAATGCCTACTTGGCTCAGAGACTAATAATGTTTCTGGCATCTATTTGTTAATTCTTTATATATACTGATAAATGCCTACTTATGGGTCTACTATCAAGCTATAGAAAATGGGTAGAGTGGCTATATGTAGGGATCTTACACCTTATTGAGGACACGAGAATGTTTTCTGTTCCTTCCCTAATTTATCTTGAATACTAACATTTGAACATGTAAGGGAACATGTTTAAGGTATTTTTTTTTTGCAAAACTGTTAAAAATCATTAGATATTCAAATCTAGCACTTTTTGTAGTGTTCTGTTGTTAGTGATTAACAGCTTTCCAACATCACTACAGGCACTTGCTTTAGGTTCTCAAAGCAGTTTACAAAACAAGAGGGAAGAGAGACATAAAATAGCCTCTTTCCACTTCAATAACATTGCAGATTTTATAAAACCTCACATATTGCATTTCATGATATCTAACAGAGAAAAGTTCTTTGGGGTAAGAGTATTATCTCAATTTTATAGCTAAAGGGACTGCTTCTGGAAGCATTTAAAGATTTATGTTTAATAACTCAGTTTGTAAGAGGTTAGCCGTTCTTATTTTCATCATCACGAAAAATTATTTAGATGCACTGGGTGCTTATCATAGGTCAGATGCTATCTCAAGTCACTTTTATATGTAGATGCATTGTGTCTTCTCATTCCAAAACAGCCCCTGCTCTATTTCCTATTTTTAAGGAGACAATATTTGACTGGCAAGAACAGGAAATTATACAAGATTTTTAGAAGCCAGTAATAACGTTACCCGAATTGGAATCCAATCTAGTGCAAAAATATGTTTTGTTTTGTTTTTTCTAACAAGTAACTTTAGTATCAGAGTGAAAGATAGGGAGAATCTCAGTTGGCACATCTTGTACTGTTTCACTCTCACTGCAAACTGTGGAGACCACAAGGTCACTTGGTGAACTAAATATGGATTGCCATGAACCCAAATGGACAAAAGAATGATAAAGTTCTTGGAATAAAAACCCGGAGTTCTTCTTCAAACTATGACTGTCCAGAGGTCCATTTTATCACGTCTTCATCATGCTTTGCTCATGCATTCAGATTGGGATGACTTTTCCACTGCTGGTGGAAGAGAATGACTCTGCAGAAGCACGTTTGACTACAATAATGATTTTCATTTCTAAGGCTTTGGCGCTGACTAGAGAAATAGCTCAGTCTGTACACTGCTTCTGGGCAAGCTTAGAGGCATAAGCTCAATCCTCATAGCTATAATAAAGGAAAAGGAGGAGGGGTGGTGCTATATATTTGTAATCTAAGTACTGGAGAGGTGGAGGAGATAGGTGAATCTCTGAGCTTCAGTCGCCAGCTAGCCTTGCTTAATCAGTCATTCCCAAGTACCAATGAGAGAGAAAAATGAAGGTGAATGTCTTCTGAAACAACAGAAATTAACATCTGGCTTCCATATTCAAGCATATATGTGAAATACATACCTTATGCATGCACACACACACACACACACACACACACACACACACACACACAGACACACACACACGTTGTGATGGAAACATGCCAAGTGCTCTGTATTTACTTACAGAATGGTTTCTACAGTACCTTGATAATAGACTGACTTTCCCAAGCTTTTCCATATTCTTTTTTTATTAGATATTTTCTTCATTTACATTTCAAATGCTATCCCCAAAGTCCCCTATACTCCACCCTCCTCCATGTCCTGCTGCCCAACCCACCCACTCCTGCTTCTTGGCCCTGATATCCTTGGGTACTTTCTCTTGCTCCTTCATTAGAGGCCCAATGTTCCATCCAAGAGATGACTGTGAGCATCCATTTCTGTATTTGCTAGACATTGGCATAGACTCACAAGAGAGTGCTATGTCAGGGTCCCGTCAGCAAAATCTTTCTGGCATATGCAATAGTGTCTGGGTTTGGTGGTTGTATATGGGATGGATCCCCAGGTGGGACAGTCTCTAGGTGGTCTTTCCTTCCATCTCAGCTCAGGATTTTGTCTCTGTAACTCCTTCCTTGGGTATTTTGTTCCCCATTCTAAGAAGTGAAGTATCTACATTTTGGTCTTCCTTCATCTTAAGTTTCATGCGTTTTGCAAAGTGTATCTTGGATATTCTAAGTTTCTGGGCTAATATCTGCTTTTCAGTGAGTGCATATCATGTGTGTTCTTTTGTGATTGGGTTACCACACGCAGGATGATATCCTCCAGATCCATCCATTTGCCTAAGAATTTCATGAATTCATTGTTTTTAATTGCTGATTAGTACTCCATTGTGTAAATGTACCACATTTTCTGTATCCATTCCTCTGTTGAGGGACATCTGAGTTCCTTCCAGCTTCTGGCTATTATAAATAAAGCTGCTATGAACATAGTGGAGCATGTGTCCTTATTATAAGTTGGAACATCTTCTGAGTGTATTCCTAGGAGAGGAATTGCTGGATCTTCCTGTAGTACTATGTCAGTCTGAGGAACCACCAGACTGATTTTCAGAGTTGTACCAGCTTGCAATCCCACCAACAATGGAAAAGTGTCCCTCTTTCTCCACATTCTAGTCAGCATCTGCTGTCACCTGAATTGTTGATCTTAGCCATTCTGACTTGTGTGAGGTGGAATCTCAGGGTTGTTTTGATTTGTATTTCCTTGATGATTAAGGATGTTGAACATTTTTTCAAGTGCTTCTCAGCCATTCGGTATTCTTCAGGTGAGAATTCTTTGTTTAGCTCTGTACCCCATTTTTAATGGGGATATTTGATTTTCTGGAGCCCATCTTCTTGATATGTGTATCAAGAAGATACACACACACACACACACACACACACACACACACACACACACACACATATATATATGTATATATGATATTAGTCACATATCTGATTTAGGATTGGTAATGATCCTTTCCCATTCTGTTGGTGGCCTTTTTGTCTTATTGACAGTGTCTTTTGTCTTACAGAAGCTTAGAAATTTTATGAGGTCCCATTTGTCAATTCTCGATATTACAGCATAAACCATTGCTGTTCTGTTCAGGAATTTTTCCCCTGTGCCCATATCTTCAAGGCATTTCCCCACTTTCTCTTCAATAATTTTCAGTGTCTCTGGTTTTATGTGGAATTCCTTGATCCCCTTAGACTTGACCTTAGTATAAGGAGATAAGAATGGATCAATTCACATTCTTCTACATGATAACCGCCAGTTGTTCCAGCACCATTTGTTGAAAAGGGTGTCTTTTTTCAACTGGATGGTTTTAGCTCCCTTGTCAAAGATCAAGTGACCATAGGTGTGTGGATTCATTTCTGTGTCTTCAATTATATTCCATTGACCTACCTGTCTGTAGCTGTACCAGTACCATGCAATTTTTAATCACTATTGCTCTGTAGTACAGCTTTAGGTCGGACATGGTGATTCCACCAGAGGTTCTTTTATCATTGAAAAGAATTATTGCTATTCTAGTTTTTTTGTTATTCTAGATGAATTTGCAAATTTCCCTTTCTAATTCATGAAGAATTGAGTTGGAATTTTGGTGGGGATTGCATTGAATCTGTAGATTGCTTTCAGCAAGATAGCCATTTTTATTATATTTATACTTTCAGTCCATGAGCATGGGAGATCTTTCCATCTTCTGAGATCTTCTTCAATTTCCTTCTTCAGAGACAAACATGCCAAGTGCTGTATAGTTACTTATAAATGGTTTCTGTATTATCTTGAAAATACACTATCTTTCCCAAGTTCTTCCAAATTCTTGATTTGATCAGATTGAATGTGATTAAGCACACACACACACACACACACACACACACACACACACACACACACACACAAAACCATCTGGTATTTAACAGCCTTGATTATGTCTTTAGGAAGGGATGATGTACTCTAGTTAAGTTCTCCATTGGAATAGACATGACTGGGATCAGATTCACTATTACTGATATACCTAAGAACACTGGTCTGAGAAATTTCTGCAGCAGGCTGTCATTTATGGAATTTGGCATACAGTCCCATGTATACTGGTGAGTCCTGGTTTGCTCTTATGGTTTTACACAGGAGAATATTGATCTCTTAATATTAATGCATCAAGTTTTAAATCACATCAACAGCATAGAAGTTGAGAAATCAACTCTTTGTTAGGAACTAGTACTTAATGTCTTTTATATCCAACAAATATCTATCAGGGTAACTTTTCTAAGATGAATAGAAGCGTAATTAGAGTTAATATTTCATTGCTATAATTTCTCCTAAATCTTCATTGTAGGAATATCTGCCTATGTTTTTATTGATTTCTTTACCTCAAGGTATGTGAACATTTTAAAAAAGATATAATATTCAAAGTATTCTTCAAACCAGGTCACCCTCACTGTAGGAATTTGGGGAGGGGAATAATACTTTATTTTCTGAATTCTATTTTTTCTCTCTCTCTCTCTGCTCATCAAATTTCAATAATATAATGCTATGAATATTCTATAAAAAAATTTCCCTAAGCTCACACTGTGTTCTCTTTCCATCTCCTTCTTCAAATTCAGAGTATGATATATACAACTTCTACAAATCTTCCCCACAACATTCAATGAGAATTTGATGGATTAAATAAATAAACGTGTATGAATGAACATCTCATATTCTTCCAAGTTAAAAAATGAGTTTGTTTTCTTTTCTGGAAAATTTCTTTCAGTGGGAGCAGCTCTAGGACATACAATACAACTCTGGGTTGTGAAGCAGCAGAAAGCAGCTCTTTTATAGTTCTGAATTATACAATAGCCAAATCAAGTTGCTGGCAGAATCATCTTCTCTTGGGGCTTCTAGGAAAATACTCTTTCTGGTCAGAGTGCTGGGTGTGTGTAGCAAATGAGTCTGTGCTTATGTATAGTGAAGGTTTTCTGCTAGCCTTATAAAGATATGAGTCATTGGTCTTAGTAAAACCTGAAGTAATATTCTTCCAAGGTAGATCTTGTTTAGTATGAGAGAGAAATTGCTGTTTCTAAAAGATGGCTTTTCCTCACAACAGTATCTTCTTCATAGTACGCCCGTGGTAAGACTCTGGAGGTTAGCTCATAGGGATAACTTAGCCTCTTCAGAATTGAGTTCTTTACAGGTTTTAATCCTACTTTTATGCCCCATAATATCCAGCAACTCATCAGCTACCACTTAAAACTTTCTGCGATTAATAGAAAATGCCAAGAATTTTTACCCCTAATCTCTAAACTGATATTGTTCACAACTTTTTGTTTTTCTTTTCATTTCTTAGGATACTTGACCTTTGACCCCAGTTCACCTATTTATTTTTTTATTTTTCACTTCTTTTTCTAATTCTTGTATACACGACAAGGACACTTTCCAACCTCTCTATGTTGCAAGAAAATGCCAGAGTTCAGGAATAATAAGCCAGCTACTCATACAATGCTAGATGTTTAAAAATATAATGGTAAATTATCTATTATTCTACCTGTGGAACGAGTGGCTATTACAGGTTTTATAAGTTGATAAAAAGATATACTTGAAATTAGAAACCATAGAGCATGTGGGAATTTTAAGAGTCAGAAAGTTCTGTCCCCTCCAGAGACAGAATACAGAAAGCACTGTCACTTTCCTCTAAATGAACCAGAGAAAAGGTGAGAAATTGGTGTGCTACTAGTAACATGTAGAGATGATATGTAACACAGATGAAACTCAATCCATGAGGGTATTTACTAGTATCCATTTAGCAGTCCACACCAATGGTAGTGCTGTACTTTCCAAATCATAGATATAATAAAAACTCTGAATGATGTTAACAACTTGGTAACTCCCTGATGTTCACATAGTGTATTACTATCACGTACAAGTGTTTGAGCAGTGGTACTTATGTAGGAAAACCTTGTGTGTATACCCTGAAGACTGAGAACTTCTTTTTCCCAGTCTCCTGGACACTGCATACCAAACCTAGTTCATTTTTGTCTTAGATCCCATAATGATCAATGATAGCTAAATTCTCAAGTTATATTTTTGTCTGTGGTTCTATGTTTTGATCTAAAAACTAACAAAACCCCAGAGCTCTAAAAAGCGAGGACGGGGAGAGTATGGTTTGGGATGATTAATATATCACAAAATACAGTTTAAGCTTTCTATGAGGAAAATAAAATAAACTCAAGGCAATATTTATTAAGGTTTACTTTCCACCATGACTCAACACAACAGTATAGGGACCTACTTCTTTCTTCACCTAGTAATAGATCTTAAAACATTTCTACTCTGGCCATAGTGATTGGTCTCTCAGAAACAAAATCTCAAGGATGAACCTCTTTCCCTTAAACACTGTTGTTCTGGTTCTGTAAATTTATTACCACTATTTTTAGACATGGTTGCTATACAATAAGGCTTATATATGCATAACGGGGAATTTTGAGTGTTTGTCTAATGTCCTGGAGCCATAATTTAAAACCAAATGTCTTCCAAAGACTTATGTGCTGAAAACACTGTCCTCAGGTTGCTGCTATTGTAAAGTAGTAGAGGTAAGGACTGTTGGGAGATATTTTGGACACTAGTGATGTGTTATTGAAGGAAGACAATGAGACCCCAATTCTTTTTCACTGTTTCTCATGCCAGCCAATGTATTGAATGGTTTTGCTCACCTACTGCTTCTGCCATGATATGTTTTTTTGCCAAGCCCAGAGCAACAGAGCTAATTCATCCTGTGCTAAGATCTCTAAAACTGTGAGCAGAAACAAACAATTTCTTTGTATAAGCTGATTGCTTTGGGGATTTTATTGCAATAGTAGGATGCTGACTAATGCACTTGCTATGCAGAAAACAGAGAAGAGTAGGAATTACAGGTCTAATTGCATGGGATTCAGTAAACCTCTTGTAGGAAACTCTCTACTGGCTGCCATTTCTCTCCTAACCTTTTTGAGCCTTATGATTAATAGAACCCATCTCAAGATTGAAATAGTCCTAAGTAAATTCAGTGAGCAATAAAAGACACTAATCTTTCATAGCTCTTTCTCATAACAAAACTTAATAGAAAATGATTGAGTACCTTGAATTGTTGACCTAAACTCTACATCTGGGCCTGGTAATCATGGGTAATTGCTGAGGCTCTTAACCCAGCCATTTTTGTATTATGGACATACTTTGTCATTACTGTCAGTGCATATAAATTTTAAATAAATATCATAATAAAGAAGCAGAGGCAAAAAGGGAAGGCAGTCTGACTTATCCAAAGAGCAGAACCTAATCCCTGGGATATAGAGTGACTTCATCAGAGTCATAACATAGCAGCAAAGTCCTTGATAGCCACCACAGTAATACTTGAGGACTTAACACCCAGATGGTTTTAGATGATTATCACATGATCCCATGCTTGGGTGATCTCTTTGTCATTGGCCACAATTATTTGGGTATTGTATACATTTTTGCTTTTTTCTATAGTAGAAGGAGTGTATGTTGACAGTCTTCTGTTATGAGTGACCAGCTGCTGATGAAATTCAGAAGCACTAAGTCCCCAGGTACAGCTTTTAATTCCTGCTTAATGGGTCTCTGGTTTAACAGTGAATGATGTGCACATTCATTCAGGAGAAAGACATTGATCTGGTTAAAAGTGTAACCTATAATCTCAGTGTGGCTGGATAGGGCCATCTAATTTTGTTATTTGTTTAAATTCATACTCAGATCAATAAAAGTGTCCCTGCATTCATGTGTCCAATCCTCGGTTATCTAAACCTTTCTATAAGGTATAAAAGTTAAGTATTAAGTTTGTTATTGTATTGAATGTAGAGTACCAAAGAATAGATTATAGGGCCAAAATACCCAGATCTTTTACTTACTAGATTTATGAACCTGTGAGCCTGTATCCTGTCTGATCTCTCATTTCAAAACGGTGTAAAGAAGTAACAGGTTCAATATCACAGTTTTGTTGCAAACACTAGGCACACTTACTGAAAAGCACCTAGAACTCTGCATAAAACATAAGACCTCCTAAACAACAGCTAGCATTTCTGTATGTGTATCTTTTGTAAATAAATGTGTATACGTAAAGCCTAATTACAAAAATGTATTTCACTTTAGAAATACCTTGGTAGAGTAACATACTTCTAAATCTGGCACCATCACAAATGTACAGGACAGCCAAAAATGCCCTCCTTTTTACTAAGAAACCTCTACACCATGGTCTAAACCCATCCTTTAAGAGGAAAGTAGCTGGTAGTCATAGCATGGGTCAATAAGAATGTGAAGAAGCCCACACCATGTTGATCCTCAGGGAGAAGACAAGGGTATTTCTCATCCTGCCCTGTGCCCCACATCTGTTAATTGAGAGAGAAAGAGAAGTATGAAATACATAGTTCAGGGCTGAGTGCATACGCGAGTCCCCAGAGAAGTTTTAAAAACCTATTTTCTTTGGAGTCAGTCCTTTTAAACTTGACTTCATTTTTCCAGCTGCATGTAGTGGGAGTGTTTATCTTGTGATGGTCCCCCTCTCCCTGGAGTAGCAGTCAGGCCCGTGTTCACTTCTTCACCTTGTCTTGCACAGAGGTGTTTGGGGAAGACTGTTTTTCTTTTACTCTTTACTAGACTTTATTTCTTCCTACAGTGATTTTTTTTTTCTTCCCTGGGACCTTCTGTGAGATGATGAATTGAGTTAAATTTTAAGAGCAATAGTGTTGTGCTTACCAAGGAATGAGGAAACAAATTCTCACCAGTCTTTATCTAATTTACAGCAATCTCAAACAAGGAACTTCACCAAGATACTTGACATTGATGTGTGTGTGTGTGTGTGTGTGTGTGTGTGTGTGTGTGTGTGTGTGTGTGTATTCCTGTAACATCAAAGTAGGAAACACTTTTGAACTTGGAAGTTATTACATTCACTAACTGAATGCAAAAATCAACAGTTATTTTCATGCACTTAGAGCCTTTGAACTTTCCTTGCAAATAAGGACATATAAAGTTCATGAAAAGACAGCAAATATTGTGATAATAAAAATGGAAATTCCTTAAGAGAAAGCAGTTCTTAGCCATCCCATTTCTTTTTTTACAAAGCACAACAGAAAAAAAAAATAATATTTTTAAGCCATCCCTTCCACCCCAAATGTCTTTGTTAAAAGGCCTATTTTGTGTAAATTGTTGTTAATATGAGCTTTTATCATACAAAAATACCACAGGTTACTTTGGTCCATTTTTTGCAAGTCAGAAACAAGTCACTTGTCCTTGAAACTACACATCTGTTTTTAGGGCATTTCTCCATAACTCCAGGGTCTGGATTGCCTTATAATTTAAATAGTTTTAAAATCATCTATACAACATAACATTTTTTTTTCATTTTTCAAATACTCCCTGACTGTTTATTACAGTTTCCTTGACACTGTCCAACTTGCAATTAGAGCAACACAAGAGTCTGACCTTCAAAGACTTTATAATCCAGAATGAAACAACTATTTCTGAAGGCATGTTTTGCTAGCAGCTTTAATATCTTCTGTTACACCATAAAACCTAAGAAGGTAAAGCTCACATAATTGTTTATATTCTAGATATATCTGTGGTGAACCTATTGGTTTGCAAATAAGATTTCAAGTTACCATTTTCTATAGAAATTAATCAATTTGACAAGTTTCTCTTTGAGGAGATGAACTGTAGTAGTGTAAAGACGACAGATTAAAATCTAAAAGCAGGTTTGTTTTTAGTCTGTCAGTTTCTTTAACCCTTTACTTAAGAATTTGATGAAAGAAACATTCTTTTGGCTCACAAGAAATATTCCAAAAGACATAATAAGTCTGTCATGTTACTCTTAAGTCTTATTGACATGCTAAAGTCATGGTAGAATCTCAAATATAGACACAGACGACCCATTTGAGTGTTAGAAATTAAAGCGTGAATATGACATCAGGTTTAATATTTATTTCTCAAGATCAGAATAGATTTAATTTGACCTTGACAGGACAAAGAGCACACTCAATATATTTGACCACACTTAAACCTCTATATGGGTTGTTTTTCTGATTGCGATTACAAAATACTTGGTACTAGAATGCTAGTACTCAGTTAGCTTTCTCCTTGTCATCCATTTTAGTAAGTTTGAATCCCAGTCTTTGGCACAGTGTCAACCACATTCAGGGTATATCTTTTTCTACTTAGTTAAACTTTTCCTGAATCATCTTCTTGGGTACTCCGCGAGGTGTATTTCTAGGTGATTTTAATTTCACTCAAATTGATTGTGAATTTAACTATCCTTCCTTCTCTGGGCCACACAGAGTAGAGATGCAGTTGAGTTGGCTGCAGTTTCCCAGAATGCCTTGCTCTACATTGGTCCAGACTTCTCAGTAGGCAGAACTCGTCCTTTTCTGTCTTCTCCTTGGGTTCCTTCATTTCAGAAAGTCGACAGACAAGAGCCAATGGCATTTTCACATTGTGTCCCTCAGGAATGTAGCCCACCTCTGACTTGAAGTAAACAAGAATCTTGCTGGTTTGTCTTCATTTGATACTAAGCAGGAAAAAGCCTCTGAATCATAGAAATATAATAAATTAGCTTCCAAATCTGTGAGTCTGGGTTCCTTTCATTTTCCAAGTGGGAATAAAGTCAAGGGAAAACTAAATTTTGATTTCTCACAAGATCTCTCTATTATGCCTGAGTCTCTACATGTTACCGAACACATTCTCCCACTTTCTGAGTACTCCATTTGAAACCCCCATACCTCATCCATTAGTTATTGACTAGAAAGAACAAAGTACTGTGCGGTTGCAAAAGACAGGTCCTCCCAATGCACCCACATTCTCTCCAAAGAATTATTTCTCCCAACTGCTAGATCCTGTCACTTCAAAGAGTCCAGATATTAGACTTTACCAATTTCTCTCTCCTATCAAGATAGCTTTATGCTGTGCTCCAGCACAGAGACAGAAACTTGAAGTCTGAGACCCTGCTTGCTGAGCTATCAGAGTCCATCCACTCCCTTATTCGCCTCTTAGTTACTCCGTGAGCACTGAGCAGTGTGTCCTTGGATATTTGCAGGGACAGGTAATACAAATGGCACCCACTGACAGCTTGCTGTATGCTATAATGTGACCAGAGATATCATCAAAAATTAGTTTTCAACATCTCCGAAGAGTGCAAGGATGAAAACTGGGGCTTGATCCCACAGAAAAGAATAAATGAATCTTGTTGTATTTTATCACATGAATCCTTCATTCAGAACAGGAAACACAGAGGAGCAAATTAGAGCCTGTGATCCAAATCTGACCCTACGCAGATATTTTGAAATAAATTTTTATTAGAATACGTACACACCATTTGTTTATGCATCATCTATGAATTTTACTCTCTCATGCTTAAATGGCAGGGAGTAATTATAATGGAAGTTACAGTCTATAAAGCCTAATATTTACTAGCTTTGTGGAAAAAAAAAATCTGTGACCTTTCATTTAGAATGGTTTTCTAGTATGTTGTTATAGTCAATAGGCAGAAAGCCCAGCCCTGAGATTAGTTCTACCAACAGAAGAAAAGCAATCATTTTAGCAACAGCACCTTTCTGAGAAAGAATCATACTATCGCTCCTGTCTTGGATCTATTTCACTCACTTTCTTTTGTGTTGCCTTGTTTCTTGGTTGCTATGGTTTGAATATCTATTTTTTTTTGTTTTGTTTTGAAACTATAAGTATATTTTCTACTTAGTCATTTGTTTAAAAAATACAAATTGAATACTGGTCACAAGTCAAGTGCTGCTCTACATGCGGGCATGTAATCACACGGAAGAAGTTAGCCTTGATCTCGAGGTACTTGAAGTCTTATAAAGTGGTAGGCCAGTGTTCTGGCAATGATAAATCCTCAGAGTCAGCACAGGGGCAGATTCAAGCACAGAGATGGGAAGGCCGAGGTTACCCTGTTGTTTGGTGATATTGCTCAGTGCATCAATGGAAGCCTACCTGAGGACATAAAGCCAAAGTTGAGGAATGATGACTTATAGAGATGATCCCTCAACTGAGGAGGTGGTGCTCTCTAAATTCAGGTAGGGAGAATAAAAATGAACAGAGACATAGGAGAAGGCCTTCCATGGGGAATTTAAGATCTATAAACAGCCACATAGCCGCAGCGTGCTTATTTTTATCTCTGCTGTAAGCCTAGCCTTTAATGACTGAGTCATCTCTCTAGCCCTGCAACAATGCTTCAATTCACAAAACCCTGCCCTCCTTCTCCCTCTTCTTCCCTCCCTTGTTCCCTCTCTCCTCCTCCCCATCCTCCTCCTTCTCCTCTGTCTCTGTTTCTGTCTCTGTTTTACTCTCTCTCTCTCTCTCTCTCTCTGCCCCCACGCCCCCAGGGATAATGTGCACATGTGAGTTAGAGTGCACATGTGTACCTGTATGTAGCCCAGAGGGTGATATCAGCTATCTTTTGCATGCACTTCTTTTCTTATTTCTTTAGTCAGAAGCGCTCCTGAACTCTGAAGCTCACTGATCCAGTTACAATCCAGTTACAATAGCTTACCAGTGAGCTTCAGGACTCCCTCTATCTCACTGTTATCCTCCAATCCATAGATTTACAGACATAGCTCTGTGTCTGGCTTTTTTATGTGGGTACCAGGGATCTGAACTTAGGTCTTCAGGGTGATGTCACAAGCTCCTTACTAACTAAGCCTTTACCCTAGTCCTATACTTTTTTTTTAAATTAGATATAGTGCACAAAACATTGTAACATGTGTTTCAGCTTGGAGCAATTCAAAGGGGATGGTTGTAGCTTAAATAATCTTAGCCTGATTGTGGACAAAGGCTATGTAAATAGAAAAAGTCAGTGTTTGTGCAGCATATAGCCCTCATGTCTCATCATATAAAGGAAGACCTTATAAGCTATGTGCATCTGATCAATTTGCAGACTCACTGAAGGGTATTATTCTGGTCTCATATTCATCTTTTATTTTTCTATCCTGGATTTGTAGCAGGAAAATATTGATACAGTTATTTGAAGGACACTCCAGCAAAAGGAAACACTTTAAAAACTGCCTAGCATATTAGAAGGGTCACTGTGTACTTTATCAATCCCATCTAGTCCTCCCCACATGGCCTTCTTATTATCACAGGAAAATGGAACATATTTATTCTCAAGTCTGTGTTTGCCACATGGGAGAACATTATTTTATTAAATGTACCTATCATCCATTTGGAAAGATAGCGTTATTCAAAGTTCAGAATTGAGGAGGAATACAACAAGAATTTAAATAATTCTTCTAGATGGACTAAGTCAGAATATCACAGCTCTGGGATGCAAAATTGCATTTTATATATGCTGATCAGGTCACAGTGGGGCTAAAGGTAGTCTACAGAGAAGACACACTTCCTGGAACAGTGGTGAGAAGAACATACTTTACATTTAAGGAAAGCTAAGATTTTCCAGATTGACGTTTGACTAATACAGACAGGCAGTAGTTAGAATTATATAATAGATACTATATAAATTTGTATAATACTTGAATATTATGTACACACACATACATCATCTATAATATAGTGCTTTATGTAGTAGATATAATAGAGTAATTATGTCTGTCAAGTTTTGTCTTGTAGGCAAATACATAAGGGAAAAAAATATAAAGGAAGTAGCGGTTAATATAATATTTTGCTCCCAGTTTCAGAGATTTTTAGTCCAGGTCTTGCTGACTTCACTGTTCTTGTACTTTGCAAAATAGATCATCATAGTAGAAGAAAGAGGAAGTCACTCTTCAAAGATAATTTTGATGAACTATAGTATTGATCTATGACTCACCTTCTATCCTGCTCAATAACATGATCTTTGTCTCCCAAGAGGCACACTGACCTGCATCATTTAACTGTGCCTCATCCCCATACATCAATTGCCTTAAACTATAAATCCATATGGGAATGTCACCTCTCAATGATTGTACATAAATGCTTGAGAACGGTCTTCAACATGTGAATATTTTGTGTAACATCTCATTTCTAAGCTATAACAATAAAATAAATTTGGAAAATGGTGGTCAGACAAAATATGAATTTGTTATTTTATTAATTTTAACCTCTTTAAGAATCCCAACACATTAAGAATAAAGTGTGAAATATAAGGTGTCTCCAAAACCCATTTGATTATCAAACACTAGGAAAATACAAGACATGACCATGACACTCAGAATACATTTAAAGGAAAAACTGTTCAAACATAACCCAAGGCAGACCAATAAAGGGAACCTAATGGCAGCATCATTCAAGGATGTAACATCTTTTCTTTTTATGGTGATATACTCAGCTATAGTTTGAATTTTCCCTCACAATGATTATGTGGGATTTTAACATCCAAAGTTGTGTTAAAGGTATTAAGAGAATGTCAGGTTAATCTAGTTACATATCTAGAGATGTGATTGTTGAGAAGCAATGGATAAGATTAGTAGAGTAGAATTCTTAAGAATGAATTTTAGTAGTTTTATAAAGAGTGGAAAAGGGTCTCATAGACAGACATGACTAGTATGTATGTCCCTCTCCTCTTACTCTGAAGGAAAAGAAAGAAGACCGAGGAAGAGAGAAGTAAACATGTAATGCCTATGTGATGTGAACCATTATCATTATGGTGTGTAGGGTGCTGGGACTTTGACCAGAAGAAAACAGTGCTCTTAAGATGCCATGGTCAAGAGAGCAATCTCATGTTTGAACTTGATATATAAGTTGGCAATCTCTTGGTGTTTTGTACTATATAGCCAAAACCAAACCAAAACCACCACAACAAAAAAATATAAAAAAAAAAATGTGAAAGCTCAAGCTAGTGTGGTTCATTTACATCATTTATGAAAGTAAGATTGTAAAAGGAGCTAACATTTAATTATCATTATACATTCATCTCAGAACTTACAAGAAAAGACCATGGTTAAGAACAATAAAATGTACAAATTTTTGCTTTTTTTTGCTTTGGGCAATATAGCATAAAGGTTGAGCTTTCTCATTAGGTTTTTAGTTCATGCAACTGAGATAATTAGCAACCTTGGTAATGAACTTGTAAGGCATCTATCACCTTAACAAAGGACTGCAGAAATAAAACTGAACTGAACAAATGAGGAACAATTGAAAAGGACCTCATGATAGGCTAGAAAAAGGAATAAAGAAAGCTTCCATTGATTAGTTGTAGACATTTTTAGGAACACGTCTCCATCACTCACAAGAAAAGAAGTCACAACAGGACTAAAGAGAAAACTAGGAGATACAAATTAACTAGGGTTAAGAAAATAGTATAATAATCATAAATTTTTTATGTATGCCTTGTGAATGAGACAGAAGGTATATCAGAATCTTGTGAGGTGTTTTTTTTTTCCTTCCAAAAAGAGTGATCTTAATTGCTACACCAGGCCAGTATGGATGCGTAGAACTGATTGCATATATAAATCCACCTTTGACCTCTAATCTGTGAATCCTGTGTCCCAAAGAGGGAGGCCACCGCAAATGATTGGTCTCATATTCACATGCATTGTACAAGAAGAAGTTTTTCTTGGCATCATCTGATATTTTCTCACTTTGGGCAGATTTTCCCACTAAACGAGAGAGCAAAGGGAACTGAAAAAGTTTCACAGGCATTTGATTTTACAGATGCCTACTAACACATGACCTAGGATATAAAAGCATCCAGCCCAGCAACTACAGGTATGGGACCTTTTTCAGTGATTTTTCTCAGGAAAGGAAAAAAAAAAAAAAACCTTTATATTGGCCAAAGCATTTCTCCCCTCCTCTCTTTCCCTCTCTATCTCTCCTTCTCCCTCTCCCTCTCCTTCTCCCTCTCTCTTCTTTCCCTCTCTCTTCTTTCCCTCTCCATTCTTCCCCTCTTCCTTCTTTCTCTCTCTCTCTCTCTTTCTCTGTGTGTGTTTGTTGCTTTAAGTAATCTCTAATTTAATTCAATAAATATTTGCTCACTGGGGAAACAAATATTTGCTCATCAAATATTTGGTCATCATGTGTTTCCATGGTTATATCAGTAAAATAATACATTTAGGTCCTCGCTATCTCCCCCCCCCCCATACACACAGTGTGATAGTTTTTTTCTGTTTCTAATTAATGTATAAAACATCTAATCCCAGAGAAATTTCATCTTTCATTCTGATTTGGAGAACCTTGAGGGGTAAATAAAGCATCTTGCTCCAAGAATGAAGGTATCAAGGACCAAATAGCACCTGACAGAGTGACTAGAAGTTACAAAATCTGACTTCTAAAGGCATTAGGATAGCAATTTGCATAACTGCAAGGAATGCATCTTGAGTAGCTCTAAGATATTCAAGTCAAAACAACAGCAGTAATATCCCAACTTCTGGAGCAGTAAGTGCTGATGTTCTGTGATGGATATTGCTAATTACCTTGCAAATTCCTGGCATCTTTGGGATTTAATGGTGCTTTTTATTCCTGTTCCTAACCACTCCCTCTACCAATGTCATGATTAGAACAATTATGAGAATAGATATTGTTTTAGAACTGGAAAGGGTCCTAGAAACCCTGTGAGCTTTAGGTAATCACTTTGCTAATTGGTGGCTAGCATTCTAAAAGACTGCTCTGCCAAAGAAATTAGGACAGCCATGCCAGAGAGAAAGCATGTGGGCACTGACCTCAGTCATACCTGCTTCTATTGGGCACTCTTCTCATACCAGCAGCACAATCCTTCCCTAATTACCAAAGAGAAATATTCACATTGTGCTATCTACTTCTACCTCTACCTCTACCTCTACCTCTATCTCTTTATCTCATCTATATCTATCACTTATATCTCTGTCTGTGTGCATGTGTGTATGTGTGTATGTGTGTGTGTGTGTGTGTGTGTGTGTGTGTGTTACAGCTATACATGCTGAATCTTTAATCTATTCAGCTTTCTGTGAAGAAGACCTTCCACTGAAGCCTCATCTATTTCTGAAGTCATGGTAAGATTCACCCTTGCATGCTCTCAATGTATAGCTAAGAATTCAAGTTCATTAGCAGTAGGATGGATCTATTTTTTTTTTTAACTGTTAGAACTACCTCTATGGTCAAAATTAATTTTTAAACCATTTTTGTATTCTCTCTACAATACCACTAGAGTCCAACATTTAACATAGGCATCACACCAAAAACACAAAAAAATCTTAGTGGAATTTCATGGAAAGAACTGATAGACACTGATAAAAAGGCATGTTATTAAGTAAGTCACTTATAACCCACTGCCATAAATAGGCAATTTTAAGAATCATACCTTCCTAAATCAAAGTTCAGTTCTGCTCCTTAGCAGTTTTGTGTTCTGGTAGAACCGTATATAAATTAATATTAGAAATAATATCTAATTCTTATGTATTTTATAAAGATTATGTAAAAATTTGAAATGATATTTTGTATTTTGAAGAGAAATTTACCAAGTACTATATTATTTTTTTCGTCTTCTTATTCTTTTTCTCTAGTATTATAATACTAAGTTTTTTTTTAAACCTTGCTCAATATGTAAGCTATTTAGTAGGAAGAGAGAAGTACAAAAGAATCAGGAAGCAACACTGTCAACAATTGAGATGTATGTTAGTCATTAAGTGCGATGTCAGAAAAAAGCTGTTATCACCACAATGTGATTTTCACCTCTTTATATACATTATTTCTACTCCAGGATAAGGACAGTGAGGAATAGATATCTCTAGTCTACATATTACAAATCAACTTCAGAGGAGAAATTTGTTTAGTGTTTCCCATTGGGGTAAAAATTAGTTGAGTTTGATTAATGCTAAGATATCAGACTCCTAAAGACAAGTTACCCTGCTATAGCTGTATAATATTTGCTTATCATTTCAATCTCTGTTTTCCGCTCTATAAAATGGATATAGTAAAATAATGTCTATCACAAGGCTATTAGAGAATTAAATGAATGGATACTTGTAAAATCTTAAGAACAGAGATTAGTGTTCTGTTCTAGAAGAGGAGGTAGCACCTGTCAAACTATTCATTTGATAATGTCACTCAGAGCACCTGTGAAGCAGCCCAACCACAGAGGTGCTGTCTGAAGGGATTAAATGGGAAAAAATATTGAAAACTATAAAGAATTCAAAATAAACAAAAACTCTAATCTTTCTTTCTGATCTTAAATCAGTTTCATCCTTCCCAAAAGATAGCTGTTAAGTATTCTTTATTAGATATTTTCTTTATTTACATTTTAAATGTTATTTCCTTTCATGGTTTCACCTCTGAAAACCTCCCTTGCCCTCCCCTCACTCCCACCCACTCTTGCTTCTTGGCCCTGGCCTCTACACTGGGGTGTAGACATTAATGGGAATGCATAGTGTATTATTAGTATATTTTCTATTATTCTGTTAGATGTTTTAAGGCTGGTTACTATAGGAAAAAACAGATTTATTTTTAAAGCTTATGATTGGTGGGGGGGGGTGTTCAAAATCATGCTGCTGATATTGGCTCAAGGGTGATTAGGACCACATGATGGATGTTACTACAGTTCTGGTGTCATATTATAGAAGAAGAAAGAGAAACATACTAAGCAAAGGCAATGTTATTATTTTCTACTAATTCCATTGAAAAGTCTCACTAAGGTCTTGACAGAAGTAAGTCAGTGTATTTTGAAGTGGCTCAGTTAGACTGTACAGGGTTCTTAATCTTATGTACTCTGGAAAGTCATTCTCTTATCATAACACTGAGGATCCAGTTTCCAGTACACAAACTATTCAAGAATGAACTAGAGTCCGAAACAACTACATCTTAAATTTTGACAGGTGTGATTGTCACCTGTTTGTTAAAGAAAAATAATTCTGGTTTTAATGCTTCTGTGTTTCTGTTTGATAGACAATAGAAAAGATTTGAAATGTAAAAGGAGAGATTAACTTGTTCTTATTGCAATATCCATTTAATTTGTTTGAAAGACAATAATTTCAGAAAGGATAAACCCTATATTCAAAGTGATATAGTATTATGAGTCTAA
The DNA here is from genome assembly GCA_902729485.2 of Mus minutoides. Taxonomy (NCBI): domain Eukaryota; kingdom Metazoa; phylum Chordata; class Mammalia; order Rodentia; family Muridae; genus Mus; species Mus minutoides. The sequence continues at coordinate 1,612,461 of LR749580.1, forward strand.
AAGATGATCAGTGTTCAAGATTAATGATGATCTAGCCCACATACTCATTACATGCACAGAACAACAGCAAGCACTGAGAACAAATTGGTGGTGGTCAGTTCATCTGGGTCCACAGATGAATAGGACCAGCTGAAAGTAAAGAAGGATACAAAGGCAAATGCATACAATTCTTTATACACTGTGTACAAAACTTAATGAAGAAAGAAGTCCAAAGTCATACCATCTCTCTGCATTTGGCCAATTTCATATTTAAAACTCTAAGGTAGTCTGTAAGTGATGACAAAATTGGTTTTAATTGGTGCTTATTAAAAGCTTCTGCCTGGAACAACTCGGGCAACACAATAAATAACGACAGTACTATATTACACCGCAGAGAATTAAATATCCATGGCTTCATATTGAAGCAAGTTAATAACTAAATAAATAAATGAGAGAGATGGAACAACCCTTCATTACAAATAGTTTAAAATTAATAACTGTGAGTGCTTACAGAATTAGAAAACCATGATGGTGGATGTTATGGTTATAATTTCCACTGAGCAGAACCATGTACAGATGCAGAAATGAGAAAGCAAGAAGGAAAGAAACTTGTATGGTCATAAGAACAAGATACCAATGTTAGCATGTTCAATAATCATCAAGGAAAATGAATGTATTTACCATGTCTGGAAGACACTATCTCATTCAAGTAGTCAAGGTTCACATTGTTGATAATAAACATTAATAGTTTTAACTGTTTGTTCAAGTCTACCAAGGACATACTACCCTAGTGGTGTTCTTTTAAATTCATCCTGAAATAAATGGCAGAAGAAAACAAATTACAGGGTACTCTACAAAACAGCTCACCAGTCTCCCTGAAAGCATCAAGGCCAGGAAAGACTAAGTCAGATGTGTTCTTATAAATCTTAGGGAACTAAATTATTTTCTGCAGTTAGAGAACCATCTGTAGACAATCATCATCATCATTATCATCTTCATCACCACCATCATCATCATCGTCGTCTAATCCAAATTCTGAAAGTTGAGAACTCCATGAGAATGGTGCTGACTTTTGGCTAGTATCTTCATTCTGTATAGTCTCATGATAAAAAATTGAAGGGCAAGTGAGTTTGCAAATCAGAGAGAATGTTGGGTGGCAAACTTACCCATCCATGAAAAACACATCCAAATGCTAAACAACTCATGAATAACCATCACATCAATCAGTCACTTAATCAATTAATTCATTTAATCATTTTATCAATATTACTTAATTCATGAAAGTATGGAACTTGTGACCTAATCACTTCTTAAATGTCTTCTTTCAAAATACACTCATAATGGCACTTAAATGTTACAATAAACTGTTTATTAAACTATTTAATTTTGGATCCAATTTAGTTTGTATTTTGGAATAGAAAGAGGGTATCAGCAGACAGACTAGTCAAATTCAGATGAATTCTGTATTAATAGTATTGTTGAAAGTTGCTAAAACATGTTTATCTGTGTCTATATGAATGGAACTCTATGGTCTCTAGAAAATATATAACCTTTGAAACTCTCCTACAAGTTGAAGAATTATTTTGCATTTCTACCAGAAATTTTGTATTAATTGTGTTATGAATGGCTCAGGTATAATAGAGCCCACAGTCTAGTTGTTGGATAATTGCTACTTGAAAAATTATTTTCACCTCTAATCTTACATATAAAGTAATGGAGAAGCATGTTGAATCTTGACATTCATAGCTATGTGAAAAGTATGGATCATGCTTTTTCCTCTCCTCCCTGAACAAAGATTGCATTTCTTCTGAGACAAAGTAGGTTTTAGTCAACATGTTTTAGGAAAGACGTCACTTAGTGAAGGAGCAATAAATAAATAAATAAATAAATAAATAAATAAATAGAAGGCATGTGAGAAAAAAGAGCTTATTGTTAAAATCAGTTTCATATTAATCTGCATTAGATAGAGTACAGACTTAAGGAGCTGCTGGGAGTTACATCCATTTTTTTTTCAATTTTTATTAGATATTTTCTTCATTTACATTTCAAATATTATCCTCAAAGTCCCCCAAACCCTCCCCCATCCCCTACCCTGCTCCCCTACACACCCACTCCCACATCTTGGCCCTGGCATTCTCCTGTACTGGGGCATATAAAGTTTGCATGACCAAGGGGCCTCTCTTCCCAATGATGGCCAACTAGGCCATCTTCTGCTATATATGGAGCTAGAGACATGAGCTCTGGGGGTACTAGTTCATATTGTTCTTCCACCTACTGGGTTGGAGACCCCTTCAGCTCTATGGGTACTTTCTCTAGCTCCTCCCTTGGGAACCCAGTGTTCCATCTAATAGCTGACTGTGAACATCCACTTCTGTGTTTGCCAGGCACTGGTATAGCCTCACACGAGATAGCTATATTAGAGCCCTTTCAGCAATATCTTGCTGGCATATACAATAGTGTCTGCATTAGGTGGCTGATTATGGGATGGATCCCTGGCTGCAGCAGTCACTGGTTGGTCCAACCTTTTGTTTCAGCTCCACACTTGATCTGTGTAACTCCTTCAATGTGTGCTTTGTTCCTAATTCTAAGAAGGGACGAAGTGTCCACACTTTGATCTTCATTCTTCTTGAGTTTCATGTGTTTAGCAAATTGTATCTTGGGTAATCTAGGTTTCTGGGCTAATATCCACTTATCAGTGAGTACATGTTATGTGATTTCTTTTGTGATTAGGTTACCTCACTCAGGATGATGCCCTCCAGATCCATCCATTTGCCTAGGAATTTCATGAAATCATTGTTTTTAATAGCTGAGGTCCTTAAGAACCTGTGTATGCCAAGCATGGTGGCACACGCCTTTAATCCCAGCACTCGGGAGGCAGAGGCAGGCGGATTTCTGAGTTCGAGGCCAGCCTAGTCTACAAAGTGAGTTCCAGGACAGCCAGGGCTATACAGAGAAACCCTGTCTTGGAAAAAAAAATAACCTGTGTGATAGTTTGATTTAGCATTTCCCAAAGAATATTCTATTGAGCATTAATATTACAGGAGGTCTTAGGAGAAGTGTTTCACTACAAATGTGACTCATATTTTTTCATATTCTACCTATTAACATTGCAAAGAGCTGGCATTCCAAGTTGCATGTAACATCTTCCTATCTACGACATGTCCAACAGCTTTATACAGGAAGAAAAGCAGAATTATAAAAAAGACTATTGGTTTAAGGGATATTGCTCATTTTTGTTATCTGTGGCTATGAATTGAGAAAAGTACGTACAGGTTTAATATCCTGTGGGGGCAAAGGAGAAATGCCATGAAATATTATCATCTTGAACCATTAATGAACTGTTTGTAGACCATTGGAAATTTAACATGTGTGTATGAGAGTATCTATCTCTCTGTCTCTGTCTCTCTGTCTTCCTGACTATGTCTCTTTATTTTTAGCTCCCTCTCTGCCTCCTCCCATCTCTCTCTCTCCCTCTCTCTCATTCTCTTTTCCTGCCCTCTCTGTATGTGTTGGTAAGTAGAAGAATTATAATTCCCCCAGCATTTCAGAATCAAAAACTATGACAGGAATAGTAGACTTTTGTTCATAGAAACCATGTATAGAAAGGGATAACTTATGGTTAACTAAATTACTATTAATTCATTTCCTGCTAATGTCCAGGCATAAAATTGTACCTCCCTTTTGTTCTCTTTTTGTTCACAGTCATAACTGATACTATATTTTACTTTGCCTTTTACAAAACATGTGAATTATGTCCAATTATTAGATATATCACTATATAGATATTCATCTGTTCTGACTACACAATCTTAATTTTTGTTATTTTAGTCATTCTCAAATAGCTATAACATAATTATTTATGAACCTAATGGAAGTGTCTCAATTTTCTGATATTTTCAAGATTATTTTGAGCTTTCAATAAACTCCACCTATTTTGGAAAGAAATATATACATAAAAGTTATTAATAATGTGAATTACATTGTCATAGCAACAAATTTTCCTAGGTACTCTGCACTTAGGCAACCATTAACCTCCAGTCTCTATTTATTATTCAAGGGAAATCATGTTTTGGGAGAAAAAAAATTGCTTATCATCAAAAAGGACAAGACCCTTTGTGTGTAAATTCAAATTATTATAATAGATGTAAATAGATTTTCAGTTAAAATGATTAGAGTTTGCATTTTATATTTTCTTCTAGTTTTTTTTTTTTTTTTTTTATTCTTATGAGATGTGAATCACAGTTAAAATTGACTACTCTGGATGAGGGATTAACAGTATTTTAGACAGTCAGTGAGTTGCACATTCAAATGTCTGTTCTAGGGATTAGAGAGATAGCTCAATTAAGAGCACTTGCTATTGCTGTAAGGAACCCTAGTTCAGTTTATAGCACCCATGTCAGGAGGCTGACAACAATTTCCTCTCCAGCTTCTGGGATCTGACACCTTCTTCTAGCCCCTGAGGGCTCTACAGTCTTGTGCACAAGTTCACCCACTGACATATACATACACAGATAATAAGCAAACAAAAATAAGATATTCAGGTGTATGCCCTTATTCACATAGTTTTTACAGAGGAATGGTTATTATTCTGCCTTTCTTGCACTGAATTGTAACCAACTCCTTAGTTATTACTTATGGAATATGATATTCTTTGGCCTGGTGAATACCATACCTGAGCTAAGGTAACTATAAAATAGGTATACTGCATTTACCTGCTATACCCTCTCTTGTGTGGACACAGAGAAGAAAACACAAAGTGGAAAAATTATGTTAGGCAAACATGACCCAGAGGGTCACCTGCACATACCAGGTCCTTCTGCACAGGTATATTGTAAGAACAAAATAAACCCGTGTTGCTTAAATCCCCTGAAATTTTGTAAAAAAAAAAAAAAATACAATAAAAAATTAAACAACAGCTGCCATAAACCCATCCAGTTAGAATGCTACACTAGCAAACTAATGCAAGAATGAATGAAAGGCATGAGACAGTCTGTTATTTATGCCTATGTAGTAATTGAAGTATGATAAGCAGATTTTATTTAATATAGTGAATAGTTCAAAACAAAGAATAATTGTTCTTTTCTGCCATGTTTAGATCATGGACATCTAATGTTCTAGGCATTTTTGAAAACATACGTAGAAGAATTCATGCAGAGTTCATTGAATTTTTTTATATACTGCTCTCTGCTAAGAAGACAAAAAGCATCACTGAACAAATATTTCTATAAAAAAGAGATTTAACAAAAGGCTCAAATTTTCTTTAAAGAAATCTTAATTCCAAGAGCAGAAACTTGTATTCCTTGTACAAAAATTTGGCCTATTCTCTAGTCTGTCTTTCTGTATCTATCCCTTCTTCTGCTGTTTCTCTCTCTCTCTCTCTCTCTCTTTCTCTCTTTGTGCATGTGTGTGTGGTGTGTGTGTGTATATAGTGTGCATGTATATGTGTATCCATACTCATATATGTGAAAATGTATGTATATGAGGCTGGAAGACTTTAAGTGGTGTCCTCAGTTATCCTCCAATTTAATTAAGGAAGGGTCTCTTACTGAACTGGATGCTCACCAATTCTAGCTGGCCAGCTTGTAGCAGAGATCTTCTGTCTCTGCAGATTACTGAGAGAACAGACAAAATGCTAAAGAAATAAAGAAAAGGCTGAGGAAAGAAATGAGTGGTGCACGAATTGTTCTGCAAAATGTACTCTCCCATTATCCAGGCCATTATTTCCCCATCTTGTAGCTCCATCTCTGCTAATCTGAGTTTCACGTGTGATCCACCATCCTCATATTTTCTCCAGTATCACAGAATTCATAGATTTTAGTCTCATTTTTAGATCTCAGAGAAAATGTAGAGCATTTAATTCATCATACCAGCATAGTTTCCTTTGTATTTTGCCTATTCTGTGTATTTTGCATCATTTTCTGATATCTGTTCCTTGATGTAAATCTGCGATGTCTGGGTGAGTAGCACTGTGTTGGCAAAGCAGCAAGGGGATTGCCAACAATTACTATTATCACCTTTCTAATAATCATGCTACTGTTTCAGAAATTAATTTCACTCATGTATCTCAAGGCTGAGGCTATCACACAGGAACATTTTTAAGTTAGTGTTTGCTTGTTTTTTAAAGGTAGCTTTGTTGTTGTTGTTGTTAATCACCCATATAGGATTCAGATTTTAATATGTAATACCTAGGAACTGTTTTAGATTTTATGAGTAGAAATTGCTTAGTACACAGCAAGAAGAGCATCAATATAAATAAATACCATTGAGCACCCTGATTTAGATGTTTTTGTTTGTTTGTTTGTTTGCTTGCTTGCTTGCTTGTTTTTGAGACAGGGTTTCTCTGTGTAGCCCTGGCTGTCCTGGAACTCACTCTGTAGACCAAGGTGGCTGTGAACTCAGAAATCCGCCTGCCTCTGCCTCCCAAGTGCTGGGATTAAAGGTGTGTGCTGCCACTGCCCAGCTCTGATTTAGATATTTTAGGGCATTAAAGTAACTATTATAAACAACTTTCTATTCTTCACAGGCAAGGTATATTGGGGCTACTGAGTTACACTCATCAAATTATTATTGAAGTTAATGCAGATGGTCACTCAGGCTAAGCCGCCTCTTCTGTTTAGACAGTATAATACAATATATAGGGAAGAACACCACTGTTGTTTACTATGCTATGGTTATCCAGAAAGTCCTGTAAGTGGGTTTTGAAAGACAGTGAAATTTCCTTTGGATTCTAACTATCTTGCTAACCAAATGGCTTAAGACTTGTCAGATATCCTTGAATGGATAAGAAACCTGACCAATGGCATGTGCCATACAAGAGAAAGAAAGGCAACTTAAAGGGAATTGAGGATATCCCACCCTGTTCTCTGATAACTGCTCACAATAAGGAAGGCTTAAGGGATATGATGTTAGATGAGAGAAGCTCAAAGTGGGTCTGGGTATTTGGCAGACTGACTGACTTTGTATGAGATGCTCGTTAGACCTGGTTATTCTTTGTTCTTTTCCCCATGTGTCTTTAGGACAAGAGGCTATAAAGAATCTTTATGGATTAATGAATGCTATGCAGTCCAGTTTGGTGTTATTAAAATTAGCAATACCTGGGTTCAAGTCTTGATTTATCATGATTTCACAGGATCCTTAGTTCAATGCTCATGGTTTCTCAGATGTAATACTTAATTTTGTCAGTGATAGCTGTAGTGGTAGAGGTTCATAATAAATGAAATCCGAAAAAACTTGGAAGTTTTTCTAATCACCTTAAATCTATGTTCCTGATAAATTTTTGTAATTACTAACATTATCAATGTCATGTTCTTGAGACATATCAGAGAAAATTTCAGTTGCTCACACAGAATTTGTAGACTCAGCAAATATAGTATATCTTATATCATGGATAACTTATTTATGGGGTTCTACTAAGAACTCTGGTTCATTCCGCCATAATGAACTGGTGCATTTCTTTCTTCAAGAAAGTTCTATGGTAGGTTTAAGGAAATAATAAACTGGCAAGCATAAACTTGTATAATCACATGAATTCCAAATTTATCAGTTTTCGGCTTTATTTCATGACATCCCCAGGTTCTATAAAGGGTAAAGGAGATCAGTGCATCATTTCAGTGCAATGACATGTGCATCCTGACTTTTTTATCAACAAGCTAAGCACTGAAAGTTGGGTGTCACCTAACAGAGCTGTTGTTTGATTTATTATTCAATGTCTGTCAAGTTCTATGTCTGTGTCTGCGTGATTTGGCAAAACCTCAGAATGAAAAGAGTGTCTAGCCTGTTTATACATTTTAAAATCTGTTCTTAATTTCCCCAACGACCACTGATTTGCTCTATAATATGTAGACTCCCCATTATGACTTATCTATGGAGCAATGAAAAGCAGGGTCAGTTTACTTCAATAAAGACTAAAGCCATTCTGCCGTGTAAGAGATGATTCCTGAAACACAATACCCCATGTTCCTCCAGAGTTTACCATTTAAACGTTTATTTGATAATACACCACTAGTTGATAGAAATATAGGGCAGTAGGCTAAATCAGAGAAGGAATTGAAAATAAAAAGATACATTATATTTTTGTGATGCTATACATTCATTATTGGGGTCTAAAGTACCTTGAATTTCTGACAAACCTTAAGAACTGAAGTATGGAACAGACTCCTAGGATGTCAGACTAAAATATCACCTGGCCCTCAGTGTATTTGGTTAAAAGTTGTCCCAAAGGCACCAGTCTTACTACCTCCATAGCACACACCCATTCACACTAAGTGCACAATATAGGAGATGAAAACTTTTTAAAACAATTTTTATTAGATATTTTCTTCACTTAAATTTCAAATGCTATCCCTAAAGTCCCCTATACACTCCCCCCCACTCCCCTGATCCCCAACCCACCCACTCCTGCTTCCTGGCCCTGTCATTACCCTATACTGGGGCATATAAAGTTTGCAAGACCAAGGGCCTCTCCTCCCAATGATGGTCGACTAGGCCATCTTCTGCTACATATGCAGCTAGAGACATCATTGGGAAGAGAGGCCCCTTGGTCATGCAGACTTTATATGCCCCAGTACAGGGGAACGCCAGGGCCAAGATGTGGGAGCGGGTGGGTAGAGGAGCAGGGCCGGGAGGGGGGAGGGTATAGGGAACTTTCTGGATAACACTTGAAATGTAAATGAAGAAATTATCTAATAAATGTTGGAAAAAAATAATACCTAGGCATATTCTCTCACGGGAGTTTGTTCTTTATGCATTGCCTTCACATTCATTAACATATTTTAAAAGATTGCTTGTAAAAGCATCAGCTTCTTTATATTTTCAGGAAAGCTAAGGATTAGTGAGGATATGTGACTGATCAAAGCAAACTCTGAAAAGTATACAAAGCCAGGATAGGTATGGGTTTTTGATAACAAAACCTGCGTTTTCTGTATGACAGATGCTGACTATAGTTGTTCCTAATAATCACTTCTATGAGAATCCCTTTGAATATGGAATTTATCAGAGCTCTTGCTTTGTGGACGAAACGGGATAAAGTAGAGAAAGCACTAAGTTACCCATTATACTGTTACTAAATATAGTCACAGCTTTAATAGCATGATAATTCATTAATGTCAGTCATTGTTACTAGCATTTGGGCTTTTGGGTAATTCTAAGAGTCTATAGAAAACAATATAAACAAGATAAGTAGATGCTCTGCATATGCAGTGGCTTTAATGACAAAAATTCACACATTTTATACTTTTGTATTATATTCCAGGGGACAAGAACAGAAACCACCTATTTGTAGTATTAACTCTGACTAGGATTATACTTTAATCCTAACTGGCAGTATGCTGACTCCCTACATCTTTAATCTACTTTGTATTCATTTCTCATCATTGAGAGAGAAGTAGAACACAGAACAGATCTGTCTTTGAGAGCTACACACCTGCTATCTTTATCATTGTTGTCTGTCTAGCATATGAGACACATCTTGAACTCATGTATTTCCAAGCTGAGGCAGTAAAATGGAATGAAGTGAGTCTTTTAGACACATGTGTTAACAGCAGGAGTAAAATAAAATAATTAGCAACTGATTTGTTTTCTTCTTCGGGATGCCTCAGAAACCACCTGTGGTGACAGTTGCTGTTGAACCCACTGGCAAGCCTCTAGGGAGACCTGAATGCAATACTGCCTACAGTGCATGTAGATATATGATGACATGCAGTCAGTTTATAACTAAGTAGGGCTTCTTTTCTGCAAGTGGGACATCAGAAGCTCTGGGGAGTTCAACAGCAGGGCCACCAGTAGCTCTTAAGTCCAAGGCATTAAAGTGCTGAAGGATGACAGATGTGTAAAACTCTGTATAAATCAGAGCTCTTGTCAAAAATCTGAATTCATACTGGCTTGGAGATTGATGCCTGAATGAAAACAGCGAATAAATACATGCATATTATTTCCAAACATGTGAAACTGAACTCTTGTTTAGTGATTGTAAATGCTCTGCATATGCATTTGGTGATGCAATGATGTAAGACACAAAAAGTGTATTACTCGTAAAGAGTGTCCTAGAGAGCCAACTAGTGACTTCCAAATTTATCTCACAGAACAAACTGCTGTATTTTTAAAGATGAGAAATGGATGGGAAAGATTTTGTGGGCAGGTGGAGGGGAATTGGGAGGAGTGGAGGGAAGAAAAACTGTGGTTTGGACTTTGGACATATTGAATGAGAGCAGAATCTATTTTCAATAAAACATCTTCCATAATAGTTTATTTCTATTATTTTTGGTTTTAAGAATTATTGATTATTAACTAACAGAAACAATGCTTTTATTAAAAAATTTGCTATCTTAACATTACTTTAATCTTCCACTCAGGTATTTGCACCAAATAAAAATATCTCTACTGTGTAGAGATAAATTCAGCAAATATTGCTCACATATGTCTTGGGAAGTGCCAGGACTCTTATTTGTTTGAGAAAGTCTGATTCCAGTGTTAGCATGGTCTCTGAGGTTGAGGTGCCAGTGAACTTTACAGCCAGCCTGCAGATGGCAGCACACTTCCACTTCCTTACCAGAATCTAGCCTTTCCCTCCCTCACTCCTTCAGGCTACCCTGCCTTGCTCCTTTTTATTGTAACAGGTTCCGCATCACACACAACCATTAAATCATCAAGGAGAACGTCAGTGTTACCAGAATGTAGGAATTTCAGGAGGTGAGGGGCATGGCAAACTGAATAAAATTCAATACTAAAACTAGCCGAGGAAAATAGTTTGATATTGTCAACTTTTATATTTGGCATCACCAGGCATGAACAAGATTGGGCCACACAGTTTGACACATGTTTATCACTGACTAAATAGATAGCTACTGCTGCTGCATTTATATAGTTCATTGATATGTCATCCCAACAGCAAAGATTTCTTCTTGAAGAAATTAAGCTAAAGTTGTGATACATAAGAGGAAGTATAATCAGTATTTCTGAAAGTGTAGATAGCAACAATCCATTTGCAATGACATGGAGATGCCATGGGAAACATTGTCCCTGGGGGTTCTATCATGATGTTTTATCATCTCTTGTCCCATTTGAATATCGTTACTACTTACTCAGTTTATTGATAGAAAAGCTATTAAACCTTTGATATCACTTACATTCTATGAATCAGATTCCTTAGCTTGGGGAAATAGATTTTTTTCCAGTGGAGAGTAAGATGAAATAATGAAGATGGAAGTAGTGACTAAAACTAGGCTCTAATATTTATCAGCAATCAATATTTGCATTTGAGGTCCCATGGAGCTGTTCAGAGGACATCTGCCTTATTAGCAAGACTTCATGAGCCGTAAAGGGTTTTGTTTTGCATGATTCATTGTTTAACAAAATGTCATAGAACCAGGCCCATTTGCCTTTTTAAGCCACCTGCCTCCTGGCAAAAACAGGTGGGCTATGTAGGTACATTCTCAATGTAAGGATGCACTGACCAAAGTAATGCCCCAAGAGACATACCATTATGAGAAAGAATCTAATACAATGACAGCTTGGCCATTAGAGCATGAGCTAAGATTTATAACACCTCTCCGAGCTACCACCTGTGAGGCTAAGAACTGAGCTTAAATGTGGGAAAAGGCCAGTTGGATGGTAACCTTCTAAACTGATATTTCTGAATGATTATGTTTTGAGCGATCATGATTAAACTTTTATTATATCCTAGTCCAGATTTGCCAACTATTTACTATTTAATTGCTTTTTTGTTGCAAGGACTTTGAATGAATTTAATATTCTCCTTTCTTTCAGAATTTAATATTCTCATTTCTTAAATATGGGGGTATCAGAGAATCATAGAAATGTACTATATACTTTTTTCTCTGAAACCCCAAATCTGTATTCTTTAGCATTTTGAAATGTTTCTGCATTTAAGCTGTTTCTGACACATTACATATACTTGATATATGTTGGCTATTGCTTTTGCATAATTGACTTTTGAAGGTATGTAAAAGTGATAGATAATTCATAATAAGAACATTTGGTTTTAAAATACTACGAAGTCCTTTGAAAATTTCAGTGACTTAGTTCCCTTGCAATTCTTATCTCATGATTATCTAGTAGGCAAGTTTGGAGAAGGGGATGAAGTCTACCAAGGGAATCCCTTGTGAGCCAGAATATGTTGTAAGGACCTTCACATATGCTTTCATATAGTGAAAGAAGTTGCATCATAACACGTTATGTCTAGTCTTCTGATGAAGAAACTGATGGCAAAATTTAGTTCCAAACAACCACAAGGCCAGAAACCTTAGCATTAAATAGAAAGCCAATGATTTGTGTTGACTATTCACTGTGGCTTGGGCAAAATGACAAGCTCATAACCTTTCAAGTACCAAGGGAGTAGTGTATTAGTGAACCAAAGGTGAAAAATATTATTTAATGTCTTTATTTATTTATTGGTTTTCAGAGAAAGCAATTGTGTGTGTGTGTGTGTGTGTGTGTGTGTGTAGACTTGGCTGTCATGGAATTCACTCTGTAGACAGGATGGCCACCACCATCTGGCAGAATATTTTATAATGATGGACTTCAATGCTGGGTAAATGGGCATGGTGGAATCTATGGTAAATAACCTAGTGTGGGTTCAGTGGAAAATGTGCTTCTCATACTTGGATTCAGAAAATTGACTAAATTTAATGAACTTACCAAAAAAAAATTAGACATGAGTTTTTCTTGTACCATGCAGAGAATTTAGTTTGTGGCAACTGATGTGAATGTGGAAAAGAAATTAAAAAATCAAAACATACTTAACTGCTAAAAAAAAAAACCAGGTAGATTTAAGTTTGGCCTTAGAGGGCATATTTTCTACATCCATTTCTATTTATAAAGTAAATGAAATGATCTAATTTAAAAAATTAAAGCAAAACAAAAAAAAGAATATAACTAGGAATTGTGATAAAACATACATATTTATGTATTATGTGTTTGTGTGTGTTTCTCTTGGTAATGAACGAAACATCTATCACTTCTTCATTCCTTTTGCCCTTCCATGGCTAAGTAGAACCACTACTATAAGATCGACCTTTGATTTATTCTATATTTATATGATAATATTTCTAAGCTCTGAGTCCATGAGCAGAACATGACTCATAGTTTACATCATGTTCATTTTACATATAAGAATTCGGAGCTATAAAGAGAGTAAATTCCTTGCTCCAAATTGTGAACTAATAATCCATGATGTTGGGAAACAGATTCCATCTCTTGACTTAAAATGTTGACCTCTTTCCCTTTATTTCCTCTTTGTCACAGAAAATAAAGCCTTGGACTTCAGCTCCTCAAGGCCAGTCATGGTCAACCACTATGGGGAAGGGCCCAACATTTGCTGGGAAAGCAATGTCATCATATTTTCTCCTTTTAGCGCAATAGCTACTGAGAGTTGCTTAGTCTCCATAGAAGATTTTTTAATCATGAGAGCTCACCTAATGCTCATGACAAGTAACAAGGGGTCATACTGAAATCAAGCTGGCTTCTGGCTTTCATTGGGATTAACCTGATCTATGCTTCTCTCTCTCTCTCTCTCTCTCTCTCTCTCTCTCTCTCTCTCTCTCTCTTTCTCTATCTCCTCACCCTCCCTCTCTCTCTCTTTAAACAAGTGAATTTTAAAATAATGCAACTATTTGTTTTGAAAACTCAACAGGAAACAAATACTTTTGATCTTTCCATGGAGGCTGACTATATAAGACTCAGAGAAATTACTTCTCCAAATTGCCTACTTCACCATTAAATATATTATAAAGTTTAAGTCAAGGGGCCTCATAAACAATATTATTTAGTAATACTGTATCTAATTAGTTCATGTAGGTGCTCTCTGTTATACTCATATAACAATAATAGCAAGAAAAGTGCAATATATAAGAATATAATGCCATTGTTAAGCAACAAATACATTTTTGTATATAACAATCTGAACAATGAGGAATATTTTTCATGAGAATTAAGCAAATTTCTTTGAATATGTATGTTCATATTTATCTTTCAATGATTCTATTTAAATATATATATTTTAAAAGGCATCAAAGGATGGCTACATTGTATTTTCATTGGGCTGCTAATAAATTGTAAATACTCCAACATTGCTTGAAGAAGGAGTTAATATATACATGAATAAATAATATTTCTCAGGATGCAAATGTCAGAAATCAACAAAAGAAATCAAACAGAAAATTTGTTCTTAATATTTTGTGTGTGGTGAAAATGAAACAGGAGGTTATACCAGTTTAACTAGATCACCCTGTTTCTTCCCTCTTACAGAGAATAGAGTCAGACCAGTATAACACTCTGACTTGATTTTTATAGGTTGGCATAAGGAAGAAACAGTAAGTTGTTTTATATTAGCAAAGTAGAAAAGTCTTTTGAGGTGTGTTTGATCACTGGAGAGAATTAATTGTGTTTTTATTGTGGATTGAACATGTATACAAATGCATTAAGACAATGGACAAAAGAAATAAATGATTGTCCCATTGAATAAGTAATATAGTTTTTGTGCTTAGAAGAGCATACCATTAAAGGAAAAAAAAAAAAAACACATGGAAATAAGAAAATTTGTGATGCTACCTAATTTAGACCAATCCTGACTTGATTCTATATTAGTGTTTCCAAGTATTTTGTAGCAGTTCTAAGAACTTTGTGCAGTTGTTTAAATTTGAAAGAACATCCTGAAAAACCTTGAAAGCATTTTTCTCCCCCCACCCCATTTTGGGTAAATTAAAAGCCATCATCCTCCCAGATGGCCCTCAACTGAACCTGAAATAACCATGTCAACTGTTGTTTCTCAGAATTGGTAGACTCTATTTTATTTCCCAAATTATGCATCTGTTTGGGATCTGCAAAGCTTGGTTTGTATTTGGAAATCTCACAAAAAGAGGATCTCATGAAATTTTCAGGGCTCTATGCCTTGATCAGGTTGAGAATATGCTGGCAGAGCTAGCCCAGTTTCCAGCCAAATCATGGATGCACAGAGAAAACCTGCAGGACAGAATGCAAAGCAGAAACGAAGTTCAAAGTCCTTCCAAACTTCCCAGACATGTGCCATAATTTCTGGGCAGTGGCTCAGCTCTGAAGGTGCTTATGTCAAATGGGTATGTTCAGTAATTCCAGAAACAGACAATTCTAAATAGAAGACAGGAAGGCTACCCACTCCTGCAAAGTCAGCCAAGAATGTTATTCTCTCCAACATAACTATCACCCTTCAGTTCTCATTCATAAAAGACTAAGAAGTAGGAAATGAGATATTACTTGTGTTTAATAATGGAAACCAACCATTCCAGAAGCCACCTCGGGTCATATTTGGAGTGACACTTTGTAAATTGTATCCTATTTAATCCCTATGGAAAACTTGGAAAGTCATCATGATCATTCTGTCACTACAAAAGTAAAGGGAGACTGAAGATCTTGCTCAAGGTCATACGTCATAGAACATTAGAGCTGAGACTCAAATCTAGCTCTCACTTTAAAGTACCTATCCTTCCAATATACCAAGAGTTTGCTTTCAAAATTGCTTTAGAATTTTGGAATGCAATATATATTCAGACGATGTTTCCATTTTTAAACACATGTGTAATTCCTCCCTGTCATGAAGGATTCAGTGTTCAAAATCTATTTCCATCAAGTTTGGTAAACACAAGAGACTGCATGTTGGTTATCAAAAGATAACCAATAATTTATATTTTATGTATTTTATCAGAAAGTAAATATTCTGTTGTTTCTATTTTACTTTTTATTTTCAAGCCATTTGCAGTGTTTATTTCCTTTTTGTAGCCCAATTAACAGAAAATAAAGCTTAAAATAAGTATTAAAGTAAGGGGGATGTCCATGAGCCATAAAGATATGACTAGGTGCAGGTAGCAAGGCGAGGTTGAGATGCAGTGACCAAATACTTGTGAAAAGTAATCACTTTTTCCCATCCAGAAAATGAATCACATTCATGGCAACACCATTTACTTCTTGGCAATTATGTTAATTCTTTCCCCTCAGGTTCATTCTAGGTAATTCTAGGAATAGACTTGCCAGTTGAAGACCATGAAATTTACTGACATTGAAACTCATCCCGGAGGTAACACTCTTCCGCTGTGGGTTGCTGTCAAACTGCTAACAGTTCCATAAGCATGGATATCAATGAGAAACCCTGTCTTAGTTTTTTTTTTTTTTGTTTTGTTTTGTTTTTTGTTTTTAAACAAAGCAGACAGGAAAAAAAATCAGAGAGACCTTGAGCTAGTCCTACATTAGATATGGTTAAGTCATGTTTTCTGCGTTTCTTCAGCTAGCAAGCAGTCGGTCCACACCTATTCAAATTCTGCTAAGACTTCAGTGTAATTATCTAATGGCTAGCTTCATCCCTATTTTGGCTTTGAATGTTGATCTTCTCTAAGATTATATTTTAAACATGAGGATGGTCATCCCAAATTTGCAAGGGATGTATGAGGAGCAATGTGGAGGTGTATTGGAAATACAGAACTGGTGGGGTTCTAGTGGGCAGTGGCTCTGTGATATGTCACTCTGTTTTGTAGTGGTTGTTGACAAAATAACAGCATCTGCTTAGTTGTGGTGGACTTAGACTATAAACTGCACCTGAAATTTATGAATTAATATGCAGCAGGATGCCCTTTCCAATAAGCCATGTTTTAATTTCCTCAAACAAAATTCATTATTTGTGGAGGAATATTAGCATAGGTTGGCAATATGCAATTTGAGCTTACTGTTTTTTATTAAAAGCTTATATTTAATATTTTCTTGTGTATGGTTTGTAACTGTGCTTATAAAATAAGAGAGAAAATAAAAGAAAACACACACATTTGATTTCAGTGTCCCTATCTCCAGGCTTGTAAGCATTTTGTCTCCTATGAGTCATTTAAATGCTTCAAATGTTAAACTATTTATGAGTAAGACAATAAAATGCCCCCCCCACCAGCCAAATAAAAGACATAGTGAGATTTAATGTCTTAAAATGAACATGAACTAACTATTTCCTCATAATGCATTTCACTTTTTGCTCCAAATGCCACGATTTCATTTGGCATTTTGGCTTTGAGGTTGAGAATGGTTCTGGGACCACTCAGTCAGGCTTTCTAATACTCCATGCCTCTCACGCAACCCAGCAGAAATTCCTCCGTGAGTAGAACCTTAACGTCCAAATAGATGTCTGGCTTACTTCTGAGGCCAAATTAGATGAAGCATATCAAACGCTTGGACTACAGTCTAAGAAATTGCAGCTGTTTTAATTATTTTTAGTAGACCTGAGAATAAAGAGCCATATAATCTTCAGTGACATCCTAGCCCCAGCCCTCTATGCAGTATCAACTGAAGGGTAAAATTGCTCTTTTACTCATCCCTAGTATCTCTTCAGTACCTGAATTTGTTTACTGCAACTCTGAGGCATCTATATATATGATTGTTAGTTTGAAAAAAAATAAAGCATGAGATATGCTTACGGACATTTTGTAAATTAAAAACATTTAATAGGAAGAAATGACTTCACTTTGGAAAGTAACTGCTCTTTGCTATTGAAATAGAGGAACTTTGTACCTATGGATGAAGGGGCCTAGGTCCCATAGTAATAGCTGTTTTTAAGTGGATACCCTAGAGGCAGTGGCAAGAGTCATATTGGCTATTAGTAGAAGAGTGACATCTATTCACAGAGACCCCTTTATTTGGGTCTCTAGCCCAGTGGCTGTACCTTTCCTTATGCTGTGACCATTTAATATAGTTCCATGTTGTGGTGACCCTCAATCATAAAATTATTTTTTATTACTACTGCATAACTATAGTTTTCTTACTGGTATGAATCTCCATGCAAATATCTGTGTTTTTTTTTTTTTAATGTCAAAATTGACCCCATGAAATTGTCATTAGATTCCCCCAAAAGGTCATAACCCACAGGTTAAGAACTCCTGTTCTAGCCCCCAACCCGATCATTTTTCTGATTCTTCAGTACATCAGGAATTAATGACAGTCATCTACACTCCTAAAGTTTGATGAACAATGAGATGAAGCTCAAATGGATAAGTGAGGTAAATCTACATCTACTGGCTCATTATGGGTTGGCAGCCTGTAAGATTTGTGTGTGTGTGTGTGTGTGTGTGTGTGTGTGTGTGTGTGTATGCTTTTGTGTTTCTGTGTATCTGTGTGTCTGTGTGTGTATGTGTGTATTCTACAAGATTATTTACTTGTAGGAGGCCCTTTTAAATGTCCATCCAGAAAAGACTAGAAAGTGCGTCAGTCTAATACAATGTGAGTGCTCAACAAAGTCCTTCTATCTCTAAGTAAATAAATGGGTCTGAGAGGCCCTGTGACTAAAGGATCACCTGTCAAGAGTTGCCTTGTCTCACCTATCATTCTTTTGGGGACCTCATGGCAGGTTACAAACCTCTGATCTAAAGTTACCACTGTACAGGAGAGCTAAGATCCTGCTAGACTCTGCCAGGTGTGTACTGCAGATGGAGTTCTACTCCATCTGCAGTCCTCTAATTCTTACCTTACACTTCAGGCTCCTTTATAGAATCTGCTCCCTGCGAATGCATTCATCCTAAAACATGGTATTGGGAGTGACTGAGAATACCAAAGGATAACTGGAATTTGGAACTGGGCAAACTAATAGTCAGATACAGGAAACTACAATGGGTGGTGGGTAGAACATAACCAGCACAGGGTGACTTTACAATTGGTACGGTTTTGACATATGGTTAATTGATAGAGTATAGTGTTTAAAGGAAAATGTGCGGCTAGATACAAAGTTGAAGGAACTAAAATTAACTAAGAAAAGACCTAAGGGCAACTGCTGTTTCCCATCATGATGAAGCACTCAAGGGACAAGTGGAAGCAAAGCTGAGATACAAGCTGGAAGTCTCAGTGATTGCATGTGTAACCTAAGAGTTAAAAAAAAACATATTATTTAGCAGGAAGTTATAAAAACCAAACACCATAAGTCTGAGGCTTATTTATTGAAGCGAATGAACTTCAAAGGAAGTCAAATGTATAAATAAAGACAAATGTGTTATGTCAAGATTATGTTTCTATTTGGAAAACAAAATCCTGACACTCAAAGATATCTGTATGGATGTGCTAGATTTTATATTCCAGAGCCCTTGCTTGGGAAGAAGATGCAGGCATCTACCAAATCAGTGAAACTTTAGCTATGTATTGGCCAGATAATAGGACAAATATTTACTTTTGTGTTTTCTACAGCATACAATGAAGAAAGAAACATAATATCTCTTTGTGTTTTGGAGATAGTAATCACATAGCTAAAGATAATATTTTAGCTCACATGTCACACACTGTTTGCCTGGGCCAAAGGAAAGGTCCAGCTGCTTTAGACCAGAGGCTATTTTGTATGCAATTCTGCAGCTTGAATGATTTACCCTGGCAGTCACTACTTTCAGCTCCAGTTCTGGTAGTAAAAGTACTGTGTATAGACTGAGATTGCAAGATTAGGAATGAAGAGGCGTGGTACATGGAAAGACACATTGTTATAAACAGAAACTTTGGAACTCTCTAATCCATACATTGAGACTTTCACAGCAAGACAATGAATCAGAGGACAGCTTCAGGAATGGTATTGATACATTATAAGAAGAGTCCAGAAAGATAAATTTGATGTCTCTCTGCTACAAGAAAAATATAGTGAGAAGTCCGTAATCTGAAACCCTAGAGGGGAACCTTCACTCATCCCGCTATCTCCAAAACAAAATCTCAGTATTCTAGAGTAGAGACCTGTGGGACATACGTTTCTATTGTTTGTCACTCACATACTTAATGTTGTTTCATTATAAAAATTTATTTGGCTAAGACACCCTCACACGGAGGGTGCATTTGTAGAACCCTGGTGAATGCCTGATGCTACAAATAACAAGAGTGTATGCACATTGAGATTTCCCCCTACTTACAACATCTCTGAGCTTAAATTTCCTGCCCTCAGCAATCATCTCTCATTATTTCAGTACTTGAATGGCACCAGCATTGACGAGCATAAGGGTCTTGCCAGATAAGGCAGTTCACCTTACTGTAGGGGATTTATGTAGATTGATCCATTACTATACCATCATCTGCCTTTGTTACATTCTTGCTTCTTTATTATATTCCCATACAACCTCACTGGTTTGGCGTGTAGCAGTACAGTTGAAATGCCAGTTTGTAGGGAATTCTCACCACAGCTCAGACCCCGAGGCTAGGATATAGTATGTGATTGGAATCAAGACACTTCCTATGGCACTGGTTACTACTAGAAGTCTGTCAGAATCAATGTGAGATGAAAGAGAACCCAAATTTTCCTGACTTCCATTCACCATTTCCTTGTTGCAAGTTTGGAAGGTTCCCAAAGTTATCCTCTGTTCAGGGATCCATTGGGTGGGGTTACAGAACTCAGCTCAGTAAAGCTCTTTCTCCCAAGCCTGTAGTTCATTGGTGTAGACGATACAGATGAAAGCCTGCAACAGTGAGTGGGTCATGGGAAGGGCTTCATTGGTTATTCAAGGCACCAATCTCATCTCATTCCTCAAGTGGATTCTTAAGGAAAGCACTTCTTTTAGAAAGGATGTGTGGCAATATCTTTATTGGGTATACTTTAGCCACAGAGCAATGCTCACCTGAGCCTAGAGGGTGCTTCTTGGATGCTGGTCAAATACACATATCTGGTTGTCCATGTTTTCATTCCTATTCTTTCCAGAGAATGAGTGGTAATGTGTGACCCAATGCCCCACTATAAATAGAATTTAAAAAATTAGATTACTGTACACAGCCCAATGCCCTTTCCATAATTAAATTGTCAACACATACTGTTTGAATCATCCAAAGTGCTTAGGTAACAAAGATGCTGTCTCTACAAAGGATGGCCCAAAGGCTTAGAGATTAAGTCTTGAAAGTCAGAGGCAGAGGACTGAATCTACTTAAATAGGGTTAATCTTCTACTTTATACTAGTTTCATCATTGTGGATGGTGCAGCTTTAGACAGCCTAGCTCCAAATGGATTACTCATTCACAAATAATGAAATGTTAGCCAGAGCTGTAACTTGGCACTTGGGACATCGTTGACTTTCCAGGGGAGAGGGAGGCAGAAAAGAATGGGTACATTGTCCTATGAGTAATTGCATCTGGAGACCTAGAGGCATTAGGGCTGTTGACTCCCACTGGGAGCAGAAGAAATATACAAAGCCAAGCCAATCCATGTATATGAATTTCTTGTGTCTCCTTTGCATAAAGGTGACTGTTACTGAAAAAGTGAAACTAAATGCCCCAAGGTATGCTAATCATAAAACAGATAGCAACATTTCTCCACCCACCCCCTTCCTGGGTTCAGGGAGTATTTCTTGTTCAAAGAAAGTCTCCCTGACCCACCCTGACCCTTGCTGGAACCCTCTATGCAAATGTGCTATTGTTAGAAGCTCATAGAAAACTGTCTTGACTTTCCACTTCCTCATGACTCTTAACTGTTTTGTTTTTTCAATTTTTTTATAGATATTTTCTTCATTTACATTTCAAGTGCTATCCCATAAGTCCCCTATACCCTCCCCCAACCCTGCTCTCCTACCCACCCACTCCCACTACTTGGCCCTGGCATTCCCCTGTACTGGGGCATATAAACATTGCTAGACCAAGGGCCTTTCTTCCCAATAATGGCCAACTAGGCCATCTTCTAATACATATGCAGCTAGACACATGAGCTCTGGGGGTTCTGACTAGTTCATATTGTTGTTCCATCTATAGGGTTACAGACCCCTACAGCTCTTGGGTACTCTCTCTAGCTCCTACATTGGGGACCCTGTGTTTTGCCCTATAGATGACTGTGAGCATCCACTTCTGTATTTGTCAGGGATTGTCAAAACCTCACAGGAGATAGCTATATCAGGGTCCTTTCAGCAATATCCTGCTGTCTTATGTGGTAGTGTCTACATTTGGTGGCTGATTATGTTATGGACCACCTGGGTGTGGTATTTTTGGTATTTTCCAACAATGTCCTCCCCACCCCCTTGAGTTGTGGTTTCTTCCTTTATATACCTCCTCTCCCAGCTACTCGGGGCCCATAGTCCTCTAACCCTGCATGGGGTATGACTGTGGGTCCCAGAGCACTCTTGGAATAAAAGTCCTCTTGCAGTTTGCATAAAGACTGTTTCTCTTGAGTGATTTGGGGTGTCGCCTCTCCTGAGTCAGAACATGAGGGAGTACTCATGTTGTTGGTCTTTCATTACTAAGACACTTCAGCCTAAGAAATCTATGAATTTCAGAGATTAAGGATATTTTGCTGATGACAATGAACTTTCTACTTAAGGTAGAACAGGTAGTAACTTTAGAGAAAAGAAGAATATATAACAGAATAGACTGTGAATGTGGAAGAATTGTTTATGAGTTGTAACTTGGATAATTACTATAAAAGTGTAGAAGTTTTGTTGAAGGCTTTCTTTTTTAATGTTCCCCTTGGAAACTGGTATTTGGGGAAGCCATTTTCTAGATATATTTACTAAACATTGGCTACTTTGTGGATTCTTTCTTCCACCCTTCTTTACCCCTTTTTCTTCCATCTTTCAACCCTCTAATACTAGATAGGAGAGGGAAAAAAAAGTGAGAAGAGGAAATGGATCCCTAAAAAACATAAGGGGTCATTAAGGTGATGATAGATGATGTGATCATGAGACTACTTCCTGCTGATTATGGGTGTCAAATTCCTTAGGGCAAACACACTCTTGTCAGGATATCTAATTTTTTATTCTTTTTCTTTTTTCTTTGCATACTATACTTAAGCAACCATGACCAATAACAACTATCAACAACTAATCAAAAAACCCCTTTACTTGGCATGTATATACCCTCTGAAAAGTCCTCAGAATTTCAGACATCACACAATCACAGAAACTATCTGCAGCTGGCAAAATCAAACCCCATTAGAGCAAGAGGCAAATCATAATCAGCTGCTGTGGACACTCTGAAGCAGCCCCTTATCTCATACATGAGATTAAAACAGAACAAAATGAAAACCATATGCTTATATTTTTTCTGTTTTTTATTTAAGAAACCAAAATCTCAAAATTATCACTACACACACACACACACACACACACAAACACACACACACACACACACTCCTCCTAGGTACAGGGACTACTAGCAGTCTGTTATGGTGCACCTCAGTATGTTCTAAAGTGGTAAACTTTCCAGGTGTTTGAACCCTGCCTTCCTCTGTTAGTGAGGTACAACAATCAAGTTGAAGGTCAAGGCAATCCAGACAGGTCTTTCACTGAAGGAGTCTTGAGCTTTGCAATTGGTTTTACTCACTCTTGTCCTGCCTTTCCCCTGCCACCACTTAATGGGAAGTGATTCTAATAAACTTTCACTTGAACCTCTTTACAGTCTACTGCTGGGTAAGGATCTAGCCCATGACAGTTATGCAGAAACATCACAGGACAAGGGCTATCTGTAAAAACCATGCATGTATTCATAGCAAAAATAATTTAATTCAATGATTGAAAATGATATGCATTCAACAATTACTCTTCTTACAGTCTTCTATGCTTTTGTACAGATAGTTTTTTTTTTTTTGGGGGGGGGGATTGAGACAAGGTTCCTGGGTATACCCCTGGCTGTCCTGGGACTCTCTCTGTAGACCAGACTGCCCTCGAATTCAGAAATCCACCTGCCTCTGCCTTCCAAATGCTGAGATTAAAGGAGTATGCCACCACTGTCTGGATTGTATAGTTGTTTTAAAAGATCATATCTGGACCTGTAACCTGCCTGGCCTTTAATATCAGGATTTTAAAATCTTGCATGATTCTAATTCTTCCAAACTATTACATTATGTAGTCAAATCTTGGTTATAAATACTATTTAAGTGTTTTCTAAAGTCTATGTCTGCATTGGTTTAATGAATGTTGAGCAGAATGTTTACATTTAAAGTTATATTTGAGATAGTGATTGTAGTTTAGTCATTCATACTCAATAAATTGCTTGTTTATGTATTTTAATGCCTAAAATAACTATATATGTTTTTCAGTATTATCTTAGCCAAAAATATAGATTTGTCCTGTTTGGTAATAAGTAGAATATATTTTAAAGATATGGGTTGGAAATATTAGAACTGGGTATAATGAAACCCACCTTTAATCACAACACTGAAGTCTGAGACAGGCAGGCTTTGTGAGTTCCAGGCCAGCCGTGTCTATATAGATAACTCCTGACCAGCCAGGGTTTTATGTGTCTCAAAACAAAGAACATTATTCAGAAGGCTTTATAACATAATAAATATAATATTTAATTGGTAAAACAATCCATAATAGATTGTAACTAACTGTCTAACAATGTTATTTTCTTAGAATTTAAAAAGTGTAGAGCCTATAAAGTGGACATCGAATTAAGTAACAGAAAAACGAAGAGCACACACATTCAGACTTACTAATAATAACCAGGAAGGAAATACTTCAGTGAGGAGGACTACAGACACTCAAATGCAGTAGCAGTAATATCTTCTAGAGTTTCAATATTATCTATCATTTCTCTTGTTATTTTCATTTTGTTTTGTAATGCATTGGCAAAAACAACAACAACAACAACAATAAGGAGATCTCTGCATTGCAAAACTTTCTGTATTTCTACAAAGAAGGACCAACATTCATTTTAGCTGGTTCATTCCTTTTACATGCATGTGTTACAACTGAAATAAAGTCAATGAACATTGCTATATTTGGCACTGCGTTAACAATCACTGGTGAAACAAAATGAGAGAAGGGAAAAACATAGGTTGAATATTTCTTATGATTAAAAAAAAACAAGCAATGACAACTGCCCACCTCAAGATCCTTCCCAATGTAATGCAGATGATAAAGAACTCATCAAGCTAGTCTAGTTAAAGACACAGAATTGGTATTATCTTTAAACTGCTTCACAGATCAAGCATAATTGATTTTTGTTAAAGACTCTCTCTCAGAGAAATGTACTGACACCGTTAAATTATAAAGTATTATATGAATTTCAGTGACAGAGCCTAGTTATATTCTTTCCTGCTATACTTAGTTAACAAAACTGCAAACATATGCATATATTGTATATGAGTATGAATGGATACTTATACTCACACACTCACACACACAAACACACACACACACACACACACACACACACACACACACACACACACATATATATATATATATATAATATTTGATAACTAAATAAATGTGTGTAGTATCCATGCATATCTACTGTGGTAGGTCACTTTACTAAGCAAGGACACTAAATTTGTTGCAAAAATTGGTTTAAGCAAGCATACATACCAACAAGTACAGAAGGCAGACAGTGTCTCTGTTTGGAGCACAAAAAGACATGTTCATGTTATAATGAAACTTTCAGTCGCTAAGATCTAGGATACTGTCTTATATGCAACCCCTAAAAATGTCAAATGTCTCTCTACTGTCATGCTTCAGTCATTGAAGTCTGGGGAAGAAATTGTGGACAATCTGATCACTACTCCTATTTTCAGTAATAAAGACCTCTGTCACTCATCTGGTGTCACAAGTCTACTGACTACATCCACAAAACAGTGACAGATTAACTTGTTATCTTGGAAGAAGCACAAAAGCATAGACTTTACACAGTTCTTGATATTTTTATTTATTTTAATATAAAGATTTAAAGTTAGTTAAGTTTTTTGTCTTTCTATTTTATAAATATTAGAACCTCTCCCTTCCTCATAGGCGTTGAGCTGAAATCAGAACACTCTGATACTCTGTTATCAAATTGGAGGTTCAAGATAAAAGCATGTACCATAAAATCCTTCATCTCTCCTAAAATCTAAGCAAAATTACTTGTCCTTTGTGTAAACAAACATTGTAGGTACACATTTAAATTACAGGTTGGGAGATACATATTAGAGTTTTCCAGGAAAATAGAACCAGTTACACACACACACACACACACACACACACACACACACACACACGTGTGCCTGTTACAATTATAGAAAATGAGGTAATGAATTTGAGTGAGTGACCTGGAGTACATGCGGCTGTTTGGAGGAAAAGAGAGAAGTGGGGAATGATGTAATTTTATAATAATCCCAAGAAATAGTGAAATAATCTTAAAAGATTTTCACAAATGATTCTTACTGAGATTGTGTTAAAAAACACCTTTCATAAAATGTAGCTCAAAGGCTGTAGGTTATTAGTTATTAGCAAACTAATATTAACGTAAATTTAAAAATCATTGTTCTTAATCTCACTGGTTTTTTGAAACATGGTCATACAATTTAGTTCAGGGACCTTGCATTCACAGTTCTGAAACTGTAACCTGGCTCTGCTCTAATGAAAAGCATACACAGAACAAATGTAATAGATTTGTATTATGCATTTGCATGTGGTCTTATATAACTGCTTTTTTAAAGAACATGGCTTTAAAATCACAGAAGTGCTGAGGTGGCTTATGGCAGGTATAATTAGTAGCAATGTTTGAGAATAAAATTAGAGAACCTATCAATTGGGCTTAACACAGAGAAATTAGATATTGGAAATATTGGAATAAGAGAACTGTTTAGCCCAAAGACTAACACCTTCTTATTTGCTGGATTTAATAGAAATATAATTTCCTTAGTCCCCAAAGCCTGTATTTTAATGAATTTTCAGAAATCCTAATTGAATTAACCTTTGGAACAGTAACGATAAATTTGAACTAGCTATTCAATTAACATATGGGAAGAACATCATTGAAAAATTCTGCAGCATCTATGTTATTTTCAGAAACTAGTATTAGATTGTACTTCATTTTTCTTTCCTACAAGACACCACAGCCAGTAGCAGGATAGAGCATGTATTTACTATGAAGAATGTCTTTGTATTGCTTCTTCTTCCTTCTTTTCCTTTTTGGGTATTATGTCTTCATATAGTGTGTGTGTGTGTGTGTGTGTGTGTGTGTGTGTGTGTGTTTTGTGTCTGTGTGTGTGTGTGTGTGTGTGTGTGTGTTCATGTTTAGAATTGCATCTTTGTATAGTGTGTATGTGTCCAGGTTTAGTAATTTGTCTTTGCATAGTTGTGTGTGTGTGTGTGTGTGTGTGTGTTTGTGAGTGTGTGTGTGTGTTTGTGAGTGGGATTACCTATATGTCAATGCCCAAATATGGCCCTCAAAAGACAACCCCAGGTTTTATTCCTTGCCTCCCCCTTACCTGCAACAAGGTTTCCTGCCTATGTTCTCTCACAAGCTTGGGACGATCTTCCTGTCTCTTCATCCCATCTTGTTTGAAACTTTGTTAGAATGACATGCTTGAGCTACCTGTATTATGTGATCTCTGGGCACCTAAACTCAGGTTCCCATGCTCTTTGAAGCAACTTCTTCATCCACTGAGTCATCTCCAAGTTTTCCCAGTTTTAGCTTTAAAAATATCAAAAATCTTTCCAACAAACAAAGCAAAGCAAAACAAACCAAACAAAAATGTCAAAAAAGCCCCCAAAACCAAAAAACAAAAACAAAAAATAAATTAAATAAAAACCGAAAAACCCACTCTCTACTTGAAAGCCTGTCAACAAGTGCACAGTTTATGTATTTTAGTATGTATTTTAGGACAGCCATAAGTTGGCACAATGATTGTAATTAAAAGTACCAGCTTAACAATTGTGTAATACAGAGGTCTATAAACACGCAGGCAATAGTGGATCAGTGTAGCTACGGATCCCCTTCCCTGTATTGAGTTTCCTCCTCTCCAGACATTCATATTCATGGCCAACAATGTGTCTTTAAGGAACAAAGAGTGACAGCTGTCTGCTGTCTGCCTTTCTTGCCCTTGACCTCTAACAAGCTTTCTTCCCCTGACAACTGGGTTATATTCTCCTGATACACAGACTATGCAGTTCCATGGCTGCAGGTGAAAATGTACTTTGTGGCCCCCTGAGCTCTTTAGACAAGGTATCATAGAGCTATAAAGCCACACTGAAGTTATTACTGAAAGAATATATCATTTGGTAAATACACACAGCAATGTCTAGCCATCATCTCTCAAGGGCATCAACCTCTGAGCTGAAATTTTCCCTCATGAGAAGTTCAGACAACATACCGTGAAGTGAGACAAAAAAGTCAAAATTGGTAAACTGCCTGTAAGCTGACAAGCCTCAAAATGATGAAAAGAATATACAACATCTTCCCATAAAAATAAGCACTTTAAAGTTATTTCTTCAAAAGTAGAAGAATACACGAGGCTATTGGCAGATGCAATTTCTTAGCAAACATCAGAAAATCTTTAGTTTTTCTCAAAGATTCTGGATTGGTACTTACTGGGCTCTTTCTGTGAATCCCTATTTATCTATACTTGCTACTGGATAAATGTGCTGTGCTCTTCTGTGCTTTCTACTTTATTCCTTTTGCTATTAACTTACCCCCACAACGTGGTTAATCTGAATTATCTTTCACTCTAATCTGACTAATTGCTCCCAGGCAAGGATTGCTTGATTGCATAGGCTTGGCTGCCTATGAGCAATGTGGATTAACTGAAGCAGGGTGAAGTTAGTGAACAGGAAGAACCAGTGTCACCATCACTCTAGGTTTTCGTCTTATAGAAATCATCCTGGTGGCAAACTAAGGCAGGTAAAAAGATGCTCATTTCTAAAACTGAGTTGCTTTGGGGGTTGTCACGTTAATCAACAAATGATATTTCTCAGAACTCTATTTCTAGCAAGAACCTCCCAAACCAAGCAACAAGATAAACAGCTAAACAAAACCCCAAGATTCAAGACCCTATTGAACTGGTTAGATAAATCACTTCCCATGGGATTTCAATTTCAGAGGTTGCTAATGTGTTCATAATAATAAAAAAAAATCATCCTCCTATTGTTCTTATACATTCGGGGCAATGTATGTTTGCTGAATAGTGAACAATGAAGCTCTTTCTTATATGAGTAACAGTTTTAAATGATTCATTGTTAGCACAATGACATGGACAGGACCTGTGAGGAGTATGGATTTGAATAATTTGCTTCACTCTTATGAGAGGTTATGAGTTCTCAACTATGTCTCACAGACAACAGTGATTTCCTGTCCTTTTTAAAGATATAAACATTTCGATATTAGTATTTAAATTGTTCATGAATTTGGAGTTTGGAACTTTGAAGTATGGGGCTTCTATCAAGTTGATGGGTTGGCCTCTCTTTCACCTGGAATCACTCACACATGTTTGCCAACTGATCTTAACTGGACACAATCTCCTGAGCTCACAGTGGGCTGCATTTCAAATGAAGTCACTTCTGTTTATGCAGTAAATCTAACTCCAAACAGAATGAGAATTTAAACCTCTGGGTCTTGTGTTCAGCATCAATCCACCAAACACTTTCTATTATCGCCTTGGAAAACTAGAACAAAACTATTATAGGAGGTACTACTCTCTCAGAAGGGCTCTGAGGTAGAAGGGAAAAGAACTCCAAGAGGAGTTGATATATAAAATGATACGAGAGCAGGAGGAAAGAAGGCTTCCCTGTGAGACAGGATGAATCTCAGGCCACAGCTGGGGCGCTTCCTGTTGTTCCAAGATATTGCATGGTTGTTAGAATTCAACACTGAGAGACTCATTGCCTCTCTATGGGATCATGAATAAAGATCCCATGGTACTCTTGATAAGATTGTTATCTTTGGAGCTGGACCAAGTTCTTTCTGGGAAGAAGCTGTACTTTGCATCTATTGTTCAATGGCTCCATAAAATTTTGCCTTGCTAGCAGATAGGTTTCCATTGATCATTTACCTCATTTCCCCTCAGATTGAGAAATATAATAAAAAATAGCATTATAGAATATCTAATCTAATCTGTCAAGCTAAAGAAAGAAACTAACAGAACAGGAAACTAAACAAAGTATCTATTGAGAGTAGAAAGATTTATTTAAGAGTTTCTTTATAAGTTGGCTGGCTTAACACTGGAAATATAAAATTGTCTCATTTTATAAGAAAATAATTACCTTTAAAATATACAAGGCCAAGAGTTGTAATTAATCTGATAGATGATCAATCAGTAGCCTATTTTCTTATTGTGTATCTAAGTAATGTACAATTACTTAAGTTAGATATGTTCCAACCTCCTTCTGAGGACTTGTAACTTCTGCAGATCTGTTTGTGGGACTTTTCTTTGCATTGTGCTTGCTGGGGCATCGCTATTGATCAGACATCAGCAAAGATTTTAAAATGTCATTTAGGACCATGAAAGCCTCAAAAATAGCTGTTGACATCTCATCCATAGGCAGAGATGAGTCGTCAGCCACATGAACTGTTCCTTCACTCTATTTCAGCTAGAGGCACTGTTCTTATCCATGTGTGCTGATGTTATCAAATACTGTAGCTCGACTTCCAACATCAGGAGCCAACAGTGCTGATGTCTTGTAAAAGCTCTTCTTTGCTTCCCAATTAGTGCCACTTGGGACTGTGTTCTCAAACCTTGGCCTTTAATAAGGGTGCTAGTGCCATTTGGGAGACTTAGTTAATTTCGAAAGACTGAAATCTTAACACAACCACACATAGGGAATAAGTTTCAAGTTTGAAAGGGACACAGTCATTCAAACCACAGTGGCTATTAAGCTTACTGACAGAAGTCAAGGACATAGGGGATGGCCCTCATCCTTGCTACCTACAGCTTTGCCTTGTTTCAACTTACAGGAAAGGAAGTGTGCTTATCTGGTCTTAATAGTCAAACACTGAGATATGATCATGTTTGAGACATATCCCAAGCAGATGTACCATGCGGCTTTGTTAATGAAGTCACATAGTAAAATGGTTGAAGATAAACACATTTCCATGGAGCTTTTCCCTTCTCCTCTCAAACAGACCATTTGCATGTGTGCACACAAACACATGCATAAATGAAGACACATCTAAAACAGCTCTGAAGGAAAAAGACCTTCTTTTTGTTCCTAGAAGCTTCCTTAATTCGAAATAGTTTACCTCTCCCTTGCAAAATCCAATATAGGTAAATACAGGAAATGGACTATTGATTTTGTTTCACACTTTGTCTCCAGAAGCATTTGTTAATCTGGGAGAGGAGTTCTTACCTTATTTAAAATATTTTTAAATTTCTCTCTCTCTCTCTCTCTCTCTCTCTCTCTCTCTCTCTCTCTCTCTCTCTCCTATATGTGTGTGTGTTATACATGTGTGTATACATGTTGTCATATATATGGGCACACGTTTCTGACGACACACGCATATATAAGCATGTACCTATGGAGATGAATGACAGTAGTCATACTTGCCGGCCCTATCACCTTACTCAGTGATGCAAGGTGTCCTAATCAAAGCCAGAGATCACCATCATGACTAGCCAGCTTTCTCTAGGGATCCCTTATCTCTGCTTTACGAGGCTATAATTACAGATGTGTCTCCATATCCACCTGCATTTGTGTAATTTCTGGGGAGTCAACCTTCCCATTTTCAAATTAGTGAGAATTCTCATACACACTTGCTTTGAATTGTCTCCATCATTTTTAAAATGATACAGTATTTAACTGTGTTACAATTCAATGCTTCTGTATTCTAGCATGGGTGCTTACCATTTATTTATATTTCGTGTGTGTGTGTGTGTGTGTGTGTGTGTGTGTGTGTGTGTGTGTGAGACATATTTTAACCCAGTTCTTTGCTGAAGATCATATTGGTGAAGTTTCTACCTTCGATATTATAAATACTGCTACAATAAACACTCACTTGTTCTTGATCTATTTTTGCAAATGAGAGTATGGCTGCGTATTTTGAAAATTTATGTTTTGTCAAATAATCTTAATTGTGGACACTCTTCATCAAAATTTTAAAGTTTACTTGATCTTTGTTGTTGACTTATTTTTTTTTCTTCCAGTGGGAGAAGCATGTAGTTATAAATTAAGTACTTTGTTTCTGTTCCAGATGCTTCCAGCTGTATTAGTTATTTTGATGAGAATGACTACCATCACTACCACCACTAATAAAAATATGTAAACAAAAGAGAGCAAACAACGAAATCCAACAGCCTCTATGGTCATTGCAGGCCCACCGGAATAGTCATGCCTTGAGTAAAATTCAACTAAAGTTTTCACTGACAAGGTGAGTGGGGAGTATGAGCTAAAGCACATTATGAGCTATAATTAGGAAACCTCTTGTGGCTGAAGGCTAGAAAGATTTTCAACTCCTCTAGTTTAGCATTATTTATTCTCTTTGATTGGTAGGCCATAGGAATATTGGGAAATGTTAAATTTATATAGTGTTTTATGACCTGTAAATTGCACAGTGAAATAGACCAGAAACATAGCTCCTATCTTCTCTCATTAAGAATTAGATTTCATGTAATTCTGGAGACAGATAAACCCAGTATGACTATAGGTTTTTTTTTTTTTTTTTTCCTTTAAGAAGACCTAAATGGTTTTTTATAAAGTCTGTCATTGGAAACCAATATGAAGTAGTGAGAAAAAGCAATCGACCTGCTGTCGCAAAGGAGACCTGAAATATTAGATCATTCCCGGAATGCAGGGACCACTGAGTGAGCCAACCCACTCTCAGCTGAGTAGAGGAAGAGTGGCAGCTATTTATGAGGGCAGAACACAGGGTGCGCACTTTACAGATCAGCAACATGATGTAAATATTGACTTGCTTCAATTTTTAAGCTGATGAAAGGGCGTTTGTAATGTTAAACCCTCCTTCTGAAAATCAGTCCTGTCAGCAAAGCATGGTTGGAGGCGTGGGTATTGACAAGCAATGGAAAGAGATTTGCTAAAAAAATATTTGCTTTTTTTTTTGTTTTTGTTTTTGTTTTTGTTTTTGTTTTTCCCATTTAAAATATTTAAAGGAACTTCATAAATCCCCATGGAAAAGTAGGAAACCAAGATCTCAACTTTTTGGCAGAGGGGAAGAAGATATAGTCACTGTTTTGATGAGATGTAAGGAATTCTCTAACATCTTCCCTGGGAATCATTACTGTTCTAATGTTTCAGTAGCATGATTTGTATTCAATTGTCTCAGTTAAAAAGGTGTGCATTATTTCTCCACCTCTATTATTATTAATTATTATTATTATCATTATTAATTATTGTTATAGTGGTGGATAGATACGCTTAAAGTTGAGGTTTAAATGAAGTACTAGACATGTCGAAGCTGGCATCTACTTCTTGTTCTTACAAATCTGTTCTTACTAGTGGCTATAATAAAAATCCTCATTCTTCTTGTATAAAGATGTTCTTACTAGGTTAGAGTAGTACATTTTTGTTTTTGTGGCTAACTTCACTTGTCCCTGGGTGTCAAGAGTCAGCTCACCTCAGAGACCATACTTCCTTATCTTTAAAAGTGCAAAATATTTCCCTGACACTTGACTTAAGTGATTGCTTTAAGAGTTGATTTAGGGGCACATAGAGTTTTGTAGGGCTTAAGAAGGAGGATGATTCAACTACTAAAGCTTCCTGCCTCCAGAGTCTTCTACATTCTGCTGTGATAAACACTACCAGGCCTTCAGGGCACATTTAGAGAGGTAGTATTTCCGGTCAAATTCTAAGATAAATGGATTGGAGAATACAATTAATCTGATGGGTATATACTCTCCTTTGTTAAAAAGCACATTTAGAAAAAGGAGGCTCAGGCTGTCTCCAGATCTCTTTATACCATTGCATACATGTTTGAGCCAAAAATAATACATAATTAATAGTAAGGTAAATTCTATGTCTGGACTTAATGAAGTTTTTGTTTGTTTGTTTTGTTTTGTCTTGTTTTGTTTAATTTCACAGCCACTAGAGTTCACTTAGCTTCATTAGAAATTTAGGGAAAGACATTCAAATAAAGCTATTTTTCCTATGTGGCTCAGTGTGGCATGTAGTATGACGAACAACCATAAAGGATGACAAAATAGTCCTTCCTGATAATTCATATTTTTCAAAAACCTGTTTTGTTTAAATATGTTGATTGAACTATTAAGGCTACTTGGGCATACCTTGGAAAAGTTAGCATCAAATAATTATCATTAACATTTGGGCAACTTATAGATAGATGGCTGAGATGTCTATGGATGAGAAAACCTTGCAAGACTGGCTGTGGAATGAGAGAAGGGCTGCATGATATTAAGGTACTATACCCACCATGTGGGTTTAATTCTGGCTCAGATCCATGACCTTGATGAAGTCTCTAAACCACTTTGAGCTTTAATTTAAAAATCTCACTTCCCTTTTCTTCTATGTCTAGAAATATTTAGACCCCGATTTTTAATCCCCCTCTTGGCCCCTCTATGATTTATAGCACTTGTTGATTTCTGCAGTATCATCCACTCTGTGAGCACTCTTCGTTATTTACTCATTCTCTGCTTTTAGACACCCAATTTACTTCTAGAATACTTTCCTATACATACCCAATATGATGTTTCACAACCATCTAGACATCTCCTTAACTCAGTAAAGTTCATACCAAAAAATTAACATTGACAGAGGGCATCCATTCACATGTCTTCTGAGCTCAGCACAGTGTCTGACTTTCACAGACGTGACAACACATTGTGATGGAGTTCAACATACACATTACTCAGGAAATGCGAGAGGACAGCTATCATGGACCACAGTAAATTTTGTTCCATAAAGTTGGATACTTGTTTGAACTCTCTGCACATGTTTACAAATTGATTTCTCAAGTTAATTATATCTACACAGACAGATTACCTATCAACATATCTGCATGTTTCCACATAGTTTACAACAAAAGAAAGTTTCCTGTTTTATAGAGACATGTTTCAGTTTATCGTATAATGCAGGCATCTATGTTCTAAGTTAATGTAGTGCTGAACTTAAAAGTATATCCTCTTTGGATGACAAGAAATTTATTATAGAGGAATTTTTTTGGATATTTTATTTATTTACATTTCCAATGTTATCCCCTTTCCTAGAAATCCCCTATCCCATAACCCTTCTTCTGTTTCTATGAGGGTGTTCCTCCAAACACCCACCTACCCACTCCCACTTCCTTGCCCTTACATTCCCCTACACTTGCGCACCCATCCTACACAGGACCATGAAAGCCTCTTCTTCAATTGATGCTCAACCAGGCCATCCTCTGCAACACATTCAGCGATGGTTCCCTCACTGTGTACTCCTTGTTTGGTGGTTTAGTCCCTGGGAACTCTGGGGCTTCTGGTTGGTTAATATCGTGGTTCTTCCTATGGGGTTGCAAACCCCTTCATCTCCTTCAATCCTTTCTCCAACTCCTCCATTGGAGACCCTGTGCTCAGTTTAATGGTTGGCTGTGAGCATCCAATTTATAGAGGAATTTTAATCTAGTAACATGGCTGCTCTAGCAAGGAAACACATCCAAAGACCTTCTAGGTCTATGAGATCCATCTGGAATGCAGGCATACCCTTAGGTCACTCCTTTAATCCCAAACAATGAGGGTGTAGTACGTAGAAGGAAGCACTCATGTTTGAAAATGAAGTCTAATTTAGGGGCAGACAAAGTGATGAATTATAGAAAGATTTGATGGAACGAGCCAGATTAGGGTAGGCTCAACTCTCATGAGAACACAGGAAAGAGAGGTGATTTAAGAGAGCACCATAGAGAGAAGAGACAGTTTCTGTTGGGACCTTTTTACAAAGATAGGTTGCACATGAAGTCTGACTGAGGCAGAGAATAAGAGGGAGACAGATGATTAGAACAAATGTCCAGAGTTAGTTTGAGGGCAAGCAGAGCAATTCAGTGAGAAGCTGAGAGAAGTCAGTTTGAATCAGTCAGCTTGGAGAGGGGGGTGAGCTAGAACAGCCAAAGTCTGAAGTCAGACAGCAGATAGAAGTAGAAAAGGTCAGCTTATGCAGCAGTAAGTCTCCAAGACAACAATTACATCTGGCAAATAAATTACTTTTATATTTAACCCTAGTTTTATTTTAGGCTTAGTGTTTTAACAGTCCTAGAGAGTTATCTTATAATAAAATACCAGAAAGTCTTAGTGAGTTTGCTCATTACCTGTTAAGTTTCATAGAAAATTTGCTAACGCCTTATATCTTTCCATGCCTTATACTTCCCACTGTATTTTCTGCAAATGTCAAGAGGATAAAAATATTTGGGGGAAATTGTGCCTCTTTTTTCTTAGTGTGACAGCAGTATTTTCTGTGAGCGCAATATATTTGAGGAGTAATTTTTGATGTTTGTACTGGGGAAATAAGTTCCACCTATTGTACTGTAGGCCTTTGAGAATCTTTTCTTTTTTTTTTTTTTTTTTTGGTTTTTCGAGACGGGGTTTCTCTGTGTAGCCCTGGCTGTCCTGGAACTCACTTTGTAGAACAGGCTGGACTTGAACTCAGAAATCCACCTGCCTCTGCCTCCCAAGTGCTGGGATTAAAGGCGTGCGCCACCACACCCGGCTGAGAATCTTTTCTATTTTCATTCATGTTCTTTATGTTGCTGATACAGCACCTGATTTGCAATATGTTTGTATAACTAGATGTCCAATAGAGTTTAATATATTTTAATCCAGTAAAGCACATTTACTACCCCGATTTCTCTAAAAGAAGCCAAAATATAGTTATTTGCTACTTAACAAGTACTTTTTTAGGTTAAGTTAAAGTAACCTTAATCACTTTAACTAATTTAATTCAACATCACAGGTGAATTAAACTGTGACAAACATTTGCTCAATAAAAACTAAGGTTGCCAGAGTTTCTACACTCTTTTCTCCCTTTGTACAGGAAGTTGGAGAACTGTGATCTTGCTAAATGATACATATAAGTCCTCAGCTTCATTATGCTAAACCTTTTTCTTTACATCTTCTGCCTAAAATATAACAGTGGTTTACAAAAAGGAGTCATCAGAATCAAGTTTTTAGTTTGCTCGTTTCATTTTTTTCGTATGTTCTATTTTAAAATTTTTCATTTTATCCTTTCTTTGTTAGTACAGGTAGATAATAGGAAAGTTAAAAGTTTACTAATTACTAATAACTAGTCATGTTTATCAATTATTCTTAATATAGAATTTATATTAATTACTTGAAGATTTTACACATGCAGTTTGATTGTAAAGAATGATATTTGAATGCTATTTCACTTACTCTGAGTTTTTGCTGAAAGTGTGAATAACCAAAGATATTGTGGTTTCTTTGTTTGTTTGTTTCCTCCACAAAGTTATGGTCTCCAGGTGCTTATTAAAGCTATTACATGCATTTCTGATCATAAACAAAGGATATATTTGCAAACATAAAAAAGGATATATTTGGACTTGCTGAAAAGTCCACATGTTAATATAGTATTAGTTATCCCACATTATATTTTGTTGAAAGAATCAAGATTACATTCCCACTGCTATCTAAAAATATCACTACAGTGGCATTATACATAAAAGACACACACACACACACACACACACACACACACACACACACACACACAAAAGATGTGGAAACCGATCAAACATGAATACAATGAAATATTTTTCTTTTATTTTGAATTAGCTGTTCATAATAGATTTTAAGATTTCATATATCTTTTGGTGCAATTTCCACGGTTCCTAATTCATATGTGTGTAGCATCTGGCCAGATAACTAGGTACTAATTCCTATGCTTTGATCTTTTGTGATTTGTGAATGTATAGGTTTCAACACTGATTATTAAAAACTAATTAACATCCTGAGTCTGGCTTACCAGCAGCTCAGAGTATGGTCTTTGCTTATATAACTATGATCTGAAATACTATAAGCATAATAAACATTGAAATCCATGAAAGGCTTACAAGAGGAATTCTACATATTCAGTGTAATGTAAGACTTTGCACATTCATTCAATTGTCAAATTGGGTTTTCTGTTTAGTTTATACAATGTTGTCAGTAAAGTTGTATGTACATCCTTCACAGTTTAAATGTAACACCATGAGAATCCCATGAGTCTAAGATGGAATCTGTTTCAGAAAACTGACACTCACCATTTGAACACATCAGTAATTACCTTGGAGTCCTGAATGGACTTTGGCCAAGATTTTGGACATCTGTTGAACATATCGGTGATAACAAGACATTTTCTAAGAGTGATGTTTCATTCTAATATGAAAGTATTATCAAAATGTCTGGATATTTAAACTGGAAGTTTGACAATTCAGGCAAATAGAGAGCTAAAATATGGAAAACTCTGTACTTTGAACAGATCTTCATTTCTGTAGGAATAAAATCACTCTGGGATTACAGATATCCTGTGGTCCAAGGAGACTATAGTTACAGCTATAAGATTGTGTAGAGAAATAATTAAATATTTTGACAGTTTATAGCTTGCTTCAGCCTCATTTTTCATTTCTTTAAATAAAATCTAGGAAGATAATTACCTCAACCAAAACAGATTGAAAGAGTCACCAAACAGATGGCATTTAGCTCCTTTAGACTAACACAGGGTGGCAAAACATTACATTTATGCTTTCATTTAACAGTGGAACAACAGTAAAAATCCTACTACCTAGTATATTTTCAGTTTTCAAACACAGATCTGCTGTGGTCATCTAATGGGGATAATGGCTCAAGATTCAAATTAGAGCAAAAAAAAATGTCTGTGTGAGCTCAGTTCATCGCCCTTTTAATTTTAAGGGCTTAAACTAAATTTCTACATTTTATACAATGAGCATCTCAAAGTAATATGATCAAGCCAGATATTGGCTAGAAAGATGATAATTAGTAGATGGAAATAAGGTTATACACAATCACACCACATGGGAGGTATGATGAGGCTTCAGAGAGCAGAGGGACAGTTGTTTTCAGGGATTAAGTCATTGCTGTCTTGGAGAAAACAGACAGAGAAGCAATAAACACCATGCAACTGTGGTACTCTGAGAAAGGGAAATAAGTAACTAAAGTTTACATTCAAGGCACAGCCACAGATATGTCTTATATCTTCATAGAAAGCCTTGAGCTTCCTCACTAAGGATGATATCTTCGAGATACATCCATTTGCCCAAGAATTTCATAAATTCATTCTTTTTAATAGCTGAGTAGTACTCCGTTGTGTAAATGTACCACATTTTTTGTATCTATTCCTCTGTTGAGGGACATCTGGGTTCTTTCCAGCTTCTGGCTATTATAAATAAGGCTGCTATGAACATAGTGGAGCATGTGTTCTTATTACTAGTTGGAACATTTTTTTGTGTGTATATGCCCAGGAGAGGTATTGCTGCATCTTCTGGTATTACTATGTCCAATTTTCTGAGGAACCTCCAGACTGATTTCCAGAGTGGTTGTACCAGCTTGCATATCCCACCAGCAATGGAGGTGTGTTCTTCTTTCTTCACATACTCGCCAGCATCTGCTGTCATCAGAGTTTTTGATCTTAGCCATTCTGACTGGTGTGAGGTCGAATCATCCTTAGTGAGGTAACCCAATCACAAAAGAAGTCACTTGATATGCACTCACTGATAAGTGGATATTAGCCCAGAAACTTAGAATACCCAAGATAAAATTTGCAAAACACAAGAAAATCAAGAAGAACAAAGACCAAAATGTGGATACTTCAATCCTTCTTAGAATAGAGAACAAAACACCCATGAAAGGAGTTACAGAGACAAAGTTTGAAGATAAGATGAAAGGATGGACCATCCAGAGACTACCCCACCGAGAGATCCATCCCATAATCAGCCACCAAACCCAGACACTTTTGCATATGCCAGCAAGATTTTGCTGAAAGGACCCTGATATAGCTATCTTGAGTGAGGCTATGCCAGCGCCTGGCAAATATAGAAGGGGATGCTCATAGTCATCTATAGGATGGAACACAGGGCCCCCAATGGAGGAGCTAGAGAAATTACCCAAGGAGCTGAAGGGGTCTACAACCCTTTAAGTGGAACAACAATATGAACTAACCAGTACCTCCAGAGCTCATGTCTCTAGATGCATATGTAGCAGAAGATGGCCTAGTTGGCCATCATTGGGAAGAGAGGGCCCTTGGTCTTACCAACTTTTTATGCCCCAGTACAGGGGAACACCAATGCCAAGAAGTAGGAGTGAGCGGGTAGGGGAGAAGGGCAGGGGAGGGTATAGGGAACTTTTGTGATAGCATTTGAAGTGTAAATAAAAAATATATCTAATTCAAAAAAAGAAAGAAAGAAAGAAAGAAAGAAAGAAAGAAAGAAAGAAAGAAAGAAAGAAAGAAAGAAAGAAAGCCTTGAGCACAACCCTAATGCATCTCCTTTTCCCATGGCAAAGATAAGAAATCTCATCCATGAGGAAGCTGTCTCAACTCTGATGGCAAGACATTGATATAAACCTGAACCTAAAACCACTTCATATCCTGTGTTCATTTTGTGTCTTCTAACAAAATAATAGTTGTTCTTCTGATGTCCCCAGACTGCCCTTTCTTTCTTTGATATATCACTTTTAATCGCTGAGTGGAAACTGATAAAAAATTAGTTCGACACTACTTTAAAGGTTGTAATAAGGAGAACATATTAATAATCCTAGCTAGGAAGATTTGTACTTACACACTCCATTTTCTGAGGGAAGCACAATCTTCATTCCATGAATATTATGTGCTTGGGGAAGCGACAGAGCATCAGCACACCATCTTTACTGTCAACTTCTTAGTAAACTACGATGCTTTATTACGAAGGGGTATTGTACTCTAAAGGGGGCAGATAATGATCTATGAACTGGATACAAACCTGATGGTTGGTTATTTGACTATATGGCTTTTTTGTACTTTGCATAGTTATGGATTATATGTTATATTTCTTCTGCTGCTGGTCAGAGGGACTCTAAAGTGTCCTGTATGATAGGAAATGGGTTGTACTTTCTTCTCCTCTACCAAATAAGTTGTCTCGGCTGTAGTCAGTCCAACCAAATTCTTGCCATGAAACAGAATTTAGTAGTTTTTAATTTTTCCCGTTTAATATCATAGAAACCTAAAGTCCTGTGTGCCAAATGATCTAGTCTTCTCTGACTTGTATCAGAATCTTCAACAATGAGCAGCTGAAGAGACAGTTCAGTTAGTAAAGTGTTTAGCATATACGTATTAAGACCTAAGTTCAATGCCCAACACACACAAATTTAGGCAGGGTGGTATGTACTCATTACTCTAGTGTAGGAAAGGCAGAGGCAAGTAGATTCATGGGACCCTTGTCTCAAAAGAACAAAACAGAAGAAAACAAAACAAAACAACAGGAGCAATAACATTCACACAGAAGATCCTAAAGCAAAGGAACAAACAAAACAAAATAACACACTCTAAGTTGTCCTCTGGCCTTCATGCATACCTACATTTACATGTACCATGTATTGTTCCATCTTGCCAGACAGTTGCATTCAAACTCTCTCTCAGATGGAGAGAGGAGGGGGAGAGAGGGGGGGGAGAGGGAGAATGATAAAATGATTATTTTAACCATTTGTCCTGTATATTTTTTGTAGCAAATACATCTCAAAAAGGAAGAATTTGTACACAAATAGTTGATTTAATTGAATCACTTTGGATATAATACTTTAAAATTTCTTAGACGATCATATGGTTTTTTTTTTTTTTCCCTTTGAGTTTGTTTTTATAGTAGGAAGCAGAGACTGAAGGGATGACTGACTATCCAGAGACTGCTCCACCTGGGGATCCATTCCATATACAATCACCAAACCCAGACACTATTGTGGATGCCCACAAGTATTTGCTGACAGAAGTCTCATATAGCTCTCTCCTAAGAGGCTCTGCCAGTGCCTGACAAATACAGAAGTGGATGCTCACAGCCATCCATTGGACTGAGCACAGGCTTTCCATTGGAGGAGCTAGAGAAAGTACCCAAGGAGCTGAAGGGGTTTGCAGCCCCATAGGAGGAACATCAATATGAACTAATTAGTATCTCCAGAGCTCCCTGGTACTAAACCACCAACCAAAGAAAACACATGGTGTGATTTATGCCTCTAGCTGCATGTGTAGCAGAGGATGGCCAGTCAGTCATCAATGGGAGGAGAGGACCTTGGCCTTGCAAAGGCTCTATGCTGCAGTATATGGAAATGCCAGGGCTAGGAAGTGGGACTGGGTAAGTTGGTGAGCACGGGGCAGGGGATAGGGATAAAGGGTTTCTGAGGGGATACCAGAAAAGCGGATAACATTTGAAATGTAAATAAAGAAAATATCTAATAAATTAAAAAGAACTAAAATTTCTTAGAAGCAAAATGTCAATTACCAAATATCATCCAAAATTAGGCAAAGACTATTTTTTCCTATAATTGACTTTCCTATGTCATTTGGCAATGACATCTCTATTCTTTCTCATATCACACAATCGTCTTTTACTAATAATGAAAATTATTTCGTGGAAACCACTGCAGTTTCTCCTTCACTTTGATGTACAGTAAAGCATTATCTGTGGGACCAGCATCACATGAAATACAAAATACTGTTTGATTGAAGTGGTGCTGGAGATAAGAAGCCCTTTAACTCAAGTTCAAGTCTTCATTTTGATCTTGGTGAAATAAATCTGTTTGCTTTCATTTTTTGAGATGAGTCAAACTCAAAATGCTAAAAGGAAAAACCATGGTATTGTCTCCCCTACTGCCTATAACCCACACTTAATCCTTAGCTCATAAATCAGGATTTTCACTTTTCCCAGCATCTGAGAACAAATCCAAGCTTTCATAAATGGGTTTTCTATTGATCTCTGTGCTCTGGAAAATCTTTACACTTTTACCAGAGTCCTCTATTCATGCTCAGCTCACAAGATAAATTGCAGTTTCAAATTGAGATGAAATAAATTGTTTCAGATGCATTAAGATATTGAAATCTTGTTTTGTGGAACACAGTGCAACGTGAAGTGATCCCTCCAGAGCCCCACTGTTTCACAAAGTCACACAGTAAGGATTTATACTGCACATCTGTTGTTGTTGTTGTTGTTTATCTTTTGCATTAGGTTGGGAGGAACAATCTAATCTGTTTTTCACTTCAAACTGTAATGAAGTTAATCAGAATTAATTTTTCATGGAGGGATGCATGAAATTGCTTAATTGAGAGACCCTGCAGGAAGAACTGAGAGGGGTCATGAATTTAAGCTATGCTATAGCAGGACAGGCAGCAAATGTCATCTTGTCATGTGGGGGGAATGAAGCTGATATGAGGCCTGGCTGGAAGTTTTCAGAGGACATTAGCCTTGGATTGCAATTGCAAACATGACTAACATATCAGTGGAGTAGGTTTTAAGTGAAAAGGATTCAGAATAAAATAAAATGGTAGCAAATCATGTAAAACCTTTTGGTCAGAACCCAGGTACTTCATAAACTATAGTGCAAATCATGTGTGTGTGTGTGTGTGTGTGTGTGTGTGTGTGTGTGTGTGTGTGTGTGTGTGGTGTGACTGTGTGTCTCTGAATATAGTATATGTATGGAAAGCATGTGGCATAGTAAAAGTTCGAAAGTCAGAGGAAGATGTGATTACTCATCTTCTACATTGTTTGAGACAGGGTGTTCTTTTGTTTGATACTTTATAAACATTGCTCACTGGTTCAGGATCTTCTGGGGATTATCCCCCATCTCTCTGTATGAGCACAGGGATGACAGTTACTCACTGCTGTGCCTGGCTTGATGTGGGTTCTGGAGATTTTAATTAAAATCCTCAATCTTGTGCAGAAACATGTTCATCCACAAAGCCATCTTTCCAACCCCAAACACCCTTGTCCAGTAGAAGGAAGAAGATCAAGTCAGTGGTCCTTACTCATTAGGATTCTTTTTAAGCTTTGCATTGTGTTGTATTGTATTAAGTGTGTGGGTTCTGACTTCTGACTTCTGACTTCTGAATTACTTGTCATTTTTGTTTCCTTTTCTGTAAAATGGATATGCCTGGTTACTAGGCTCATTACGGTGGCATAATTCATGCAAGTCAGTTAGCACAATGTTTGACACATAAACTATATTACATTAATAACTTAAAATTAAGAGAGTGATAATAGAAACTATACTTACTTTGATCTGAGAATGTTCATACCATTTACTATATATTAGAAGTTATACTCCAGGAAGTTTACTAGTGTTTACTTGGCTTTGGACAGTTCTGTCATGACAAAGGATACCCTCATGCTGTATGTGTTCAAATATCCAGGGCATAAGAGTTGATTTCTTGGAGTTTCCACGTAAGGGGCAGGAGGGGTGCTGTAAAGTGCTTTCTTCAGGTCATGACATGGCTCTTGGATCCATGGCCTCATAGTTGTAGTGGTTATCTGCATAGGCCTGTTAGTCATCCTTCCATCAGAAGAGGGATGGTTTCATAAAACCCCACCCATCATGGAGGACCTTACTGGGAGTGTGTCATGTCCTTCAGTAAAATGGCTACTTGTACAAGTAAATAAGCTGCCACCTGTGTTCATAGAAGCAGAATCATGAAAGGGACATGATAGCTGGGTGTGGTGGCTTACATATTTAGTCACAGTACTCAGGAAACAAAGGCAAGTTGATCTTTGTGAGTTCAAGGCCATCCTTGACTAAATAATGACTTCCAGGCCAGCAAAAAGCTACATAGTAAAACCCTATCTTGAAAAAGACACTTGAATGTAGGAGAGAAGAGTTTCAGGAAGAAGAGGTATTGGAAGCATGAAAGAGAAAATGAGAGTGATTGTGATCAAGTTATGTAATATACATATAGATTTTATAAAAAATTTAAAATTAAATATATTGTAAAGCATTTCAATATTCTAAGGGCAGTTCACTGACTACCATCCACTACTTGGAAATGTTAATGCATATCTATCGTCTGAAATTCTTTAGTAAAGAAAAGTGCATCTCTTTTATAGTTTTATTTATTTTTCACATTGAAGTCAGTGTGCTAAATTTTTTGCAGAGTACCTAGAGAAGTTATTTCTCTCACACTCTGATGTGAACTTTACCCACAAAGCAAGCATGAAAATCTCTAGGG
Source organism: Mus minutoides (assembly GCA_902729485.2). Lineage (NCBI taxonomy): Eukaryota > Metazoa > Chordata > Mammalia > Rodentia > Muridae > Mus > Mus minutoides. The sequence goes on from LR749580.1 coordinate 1,657,208, forward strand.
AAGGGCAAAGTCTGGTTTGTGTGTGTGTGTGTGTGTGTGTGTGTGTGTGTGTGTGTGTGTGCTTTGCCAAATGTTACAGCTTTACATTGTAATAAAACTTTGCTCAAATTAAAACCTTTTGCAGAATCTGGCTGAGAAAATTCTACTGGGTATTTAAAGGAAAAAAAACTGAAATTGGACAACAGGATAGTTAGAATTGTTTATCTCAGTTGGAACAGCCAAATCTCACACACACACACACACACACACACACACACACACACACACACATACTCTCTCTCTCTCTCTCTCACACACACACACACACACACAGAAGTAATGCCCCATACCTTTTTTTTTAGTAATACTGCCTTGCTTTTTCAATTACCTTTATTAGTAATAACATGGCTTCTTTGAACTAACATGACTTTGATTGAAACACTCCACGTAGTAGTACTTACAAACTAACCAGTCTCCTCTTTTTCTCCGTGATTCATACCCTAGTTTGCCTGATCCTTACCACACTGACCTTTCACCCAAGCAAACATTCCATCTGATTCTCTTTCTTCCCTTGCCTTTGGCTTACACATGCTTGAACTTTAGACAGTGGCAGAAATTGCATCCTTTCCTGTGTGTGGGCTACAAACGACAGGATAACAATGCAGCCCAACAGCTGTGCTGACATCACCTTAGAGCTCATTAATCCTTTTGAATCATGAAAATAGTTTGTCTTTTCTAACTCAAACACTTTGTCAGATACTCCTTAAATATGAAGTAGTTTCAGAAATTAATTTTTCTTTATTCATTATTTCTCTTAAAATATGACAAAAGGCACTTCAATAAACTTACACAAAAATAAACTGCTCTAGCTGAACCAGATAGCAAGGTGAACTTTTGCTTAATTTTTTTCGGAGACAGAAAATATATTTGAAATATTCTATTATAATGATGCGTTTATTTCATTTTTCAATACTTCTGTTAAGGTTTGTTTTGGGCAAATGAGATTTTTCAATATGTACACTGTATCATTCTGCTGAAATTCCTGTTACCAACTAGAGAGATCAATAAAGATAGAAAAAGTAAGCTAATAACTATGGTTTAAACTTTCTAGTTTTACACAGAAAGAACAGAATAAACATTTTTCTCACACACATATACATACAGTTATAGTAATAAGTTTTAATATTCTCAATTTTAAGTTTTCTTACCTGTAAGAACAATAACATTATCAACTATGACCCCAGATGGGTAGGTGTTCTTACTCAATATCAGAATAGGTCAAATAATCTTATTTTCCCAAAATTTTGAGCACTACATAATCTAGTAGTAACAAGCATTTGCCTCTGAGTTCTGGTTTAGCCTTAGGCACTTTTTGATAGCAACACGTTCCACACAAACACTGTACCTGCATTTTTGAATCTGGAATGAGGAGACTTCTGAGGCTTAGGTGAACCCAAAAGAATAAAGATAGTGGAGCTGAAGCTCATTTCATGTACATAGTTAATAAGTAAATATCTAAGAGATTGGTGAGGTGAAATACGAGGTAAGCACGAGGAACTAAGTTGGATCTTCAGCATCCACATAAACTCTTGAGATGGTAATACATACCTGTAATGGCATCACCTGATACATAAGGACCAATAAATCCCCAGTGCTCCAGACAGCTAGTCAGATTGCTCAGCAAATTTTATCCAAAATGTTGAGCTCCAGGTTCAGTGAGAAAGTATGTCAAAACATAAGGAGAAGTCGTTGATTATGGAATTAACTGTTGCCTTCCACAGACAGCCCCATATACTTAAACAGTTGAAGGTAATCACCTATATTAGTATACCTACCCTATACTTGGGGTAAGGGACTAAAGTAGAAAGAGAGTGAAAAGGGAGAGAGAGAGAGAGAGAGAGAGAGAGAGAGAGAGAGAGAGAGAGAGAGAGAGAGAGAGAGAGAGAATATATTATATAGATAAAAGTATAGTAGTTCTTATACATTTCTCTAAGAGAGGTTTAGAGTAGAAGTCAAAGTCAATATCACAAGTAAGGCTAGGTAACAGTGACAGGCAATTCTCAGTGAGTGATATGCCCATAGTTCTTATGAGCTTTATATTTCACTGGATACAATTGGTCTGTCTGTGACTTTCCCTGCATGGGTGACATCAATGGAGAAGAAATCCATTCTGATGCTCCCAATACCTCAGAGTACTATAATCAGGTGCCACCTTGAGAGGAGTTGGGTTGAATCTGAGCTGTTCTGGGGCTCTGAATATATAGAACAGATACAATTCAGCAAGAGTGGACATGCCTAGCAAGTGTCTGGATGGGAAATGGCCATGGTGAGCAGCTCAAGAAAAGAAGACATTGGCCTTACACACACTGTACTTTGCTGTTCAGACATCAAAGGGCATAATAACCCCTTATGACAAAAAGGAATCCAGAGAATCACTGAAGGAACTATGAATGCTAAGCTCATAACTAACAACTATCATGCTTCCTGAAGAGTCCTCTTTATGAATGTGATTTGGGCCCAGATGGGAACTGGAAATGTTCAACTTCAGGGATCTACTGAAATCCAGTAGATCATTCAGTTTTCATAGCCTCTTTCCTCCTTCTGGGTGGGTTACTGTCCTGAGAGTTTGCTAGCACAAAGACTAATGATGGGAAGCTTAGTTCTTTTCATCAGAGTGCTTGTTTTGCTATGTCTACCCTCCAAAATCCTAGGGTTATTCCTAGGATTGAATGTTGCTACCACTAGGCAAGAATGTGAGACCTTTTGTAGCTGTGCCTTAGCTGGTGGAAGTAAGTCACTAGGGGATTGGCCAGAGAGAATGTATCAGTCCCTTGCATTGGAGCCTTGCTTGTATTCTGTTAAACTGCCAAATCCATGGGAACTTCATACAATTGTAGAGAAAAATTATCTAAGAAAATTAAGGGAATATAGAAATATAACTGAATGATGAACGAGTAGTGATTCTGATGAGTTAGTAAAGAGTTTCCAACCACAAAATCACCATTACATGGATTCTTTGACATTGAACTAGCAGTGTTGTTCCTCAAATGACTGCAGAGCTTAGATCATAGGGGAGACATACATCAAAGGAATTCTACAAAGCCACTATCACTATGAAAAGTAGATAAAGAAAAAATAAATAAACAAATGGAAGTATAATTCCTCTATAGAACATAAAATTCTAATAAGAGATTTTCAAATTAAATTCAACAATGCATTTACAAAGCCCACCTATCTTAACCAAGATTACTTCCTTCTGGAGTTTCAAGGATGATTAAACATACACAAGTCAATACATTTTATTCAGCATATAAATAGTCATTGGATGAAATCACATGGTCATCTAAAAATACGTAAGAAATGCCCATGACAAAGTTCAACAATCTTATATGGGGAAAGCTCTGAGCAATCAAAAGATAGAAGGAGCATGCATCAGCATAATAAATATGACAAACTTAAAACTAACAGTAATGTAAATATAGAAGATTCCCTCTAAAGTCAGGAATGATACAAGATCATCCATTGTCTCACTTTTTATTTAATATTTGCTTGAATTATCAACATAAGTCATTGTAACCTGGCTGCTTGCACAACAGCAGAAAAGACAAAACAAGTCACTATTCTAGGATTTATGGTAGAGTGGATGCCAGGCTTTACCTGTAACTGAGGAACAATTAATGGTTGCTAAGGGAAGGAGAGTCACTCTTCCGAATTTGGTGATGTGGCTACAGTAGGATATTCTCCTAGCTAGGGTTTCTATTGCTGTGATATAATGCCATGAATAATAGCAACATTTTGAGGGTGGAGGGCTTATTTCATTTAATACTTCCAGTTTATAGTCTATCACCAAGGGAAATACAGCTAGAACCTCAAGGTACTACTGGGATCTGGAAGCAGGAACTAAAGATCATGGAGGATTACTTACTTGCTTGTTCAGCCTGTCTTCTTAAATAACATAGGCCCACCAACCCAGGGGCAGCATCACCCTCATCAATCATCAATCCAGGAAAAAAATATGCACCACAGGCTTGCCCATTGGCTAATCTGGTAGGGGCATTTTTCCCAACTGAAATTTCTTCTTCCTAAAAAGATTCTAGCTTGTGCCATTTTGTCATAAATCTAGTCAGCACAGTTGTATATGCTACAGATGGCCACATGGCCAAGTTCCTATGAGCATCACTAAATGCACCCAGTGGTTTTTGAATAACAATAAAATAAAATAAAATTACAAAGAAGACATGAACCTGGAAGGAAGATGGGGTGAGGAGAGAGGGGTGTGAAAGAAGTGAAATTCATGGAAAATATCAATATGTAATACATTAAAATGGAAGTTTTAGAGTATATACTATTAAAAGAAAATATTCCATACCATGACTGACATACAGAATTAAGTATTGGAACAACAGTATAAAAATGACCAATACTACCAAGAATCAATTATAAAAAGAGACAAGTTGTTTTTGATCCAGAACTTTGCAGTATGCTTGAGACAAGCAAAACCTTGATTTTTTGATCTTCTATGTCCTAGAATAATGTGATACTACAGTCCTTGGAAAATAATAAAATAAAAATCTTCTTAAAATTATATAGAAGCACAAAAGCAATGCTCAATAGTGCAAGTGGTACCATATCATCTTATCTTTAATTATATTACAGAACCATAATTACAAAACTAGAATGGTACTGGCACAAAATACAGGCGCACAGACTAATGAACAGTATAGAAGACCTACAAAGAAGGCAGTATCCCAGCCATTGGTTTCATCAAATGTTCTCAAAACATGTATTCTCCAAAAGGCAGAACTTTATCAAAACAGATTGATTTGGGAGAACTGAATATCTGTGTGTAGAAAAATGAAAATGAACTGTGTTTCTTACAATATAAAAAAAATAAATTCAGAATTGTAAGGACTGAAAATATGTAACTACAAGCAGAATTAGAGTTTACATTTTGTCACATAAACATATGTAAGAAATTTCTGAAAAGGATTTTAAAAGGTCAGAATAACAGGACTTGTAAAATAGGATACAATTAAAATTCTACCCAAGAGCACAGTAAAAGAAAAAAAAAAAAGAAAGGAAGAGAGNAAAGGAGGGAGGGAGGGAAGGAAAGAGGGAGGAAGTGAGGCAGACAGGGAGGGAGGGAGGGAGGGCGGGAGGAAGTGAGGGAGGGAAAGAAAGAAAAGCCAAGTGTTGAGTCAGTGTACCAAATGGAAGATGCATGACAGTTGTATCTATAACTGAGATTTGATATATAGAATAAATAAAGAATCTAAAAGTTAGAAATGCAAATCCTGTCTGTGTTGAGATTCCATCTTACCACATTGAGAATGGCTACTAAGCATAGTAACACTGACGTGGATATGAAGAAAAAAGAATTCTGCAATTCTGGGAAGGTTGTGAATTAATGGTCTAACTTTGAAAACCATTATTGAGGATCCTCACAAAACTAAAGTAGACCTGTAATCCATTTATACTACCTTTAGCTACATACAAAACTACCATTATCTCAATAAGTATGATGTGGAATCAACCCACATGGCCATCAACAGACGAGTTGATTAAAAATTGTTGTATTTATACACAATGGATTTTGTTTAGTCATAATGAAGAATAAACATGTATCTTCTTATGTTTTTATTAGATATTTTCTTAATTTACATTTCAAATGCTATCCAGAGAGTTCCCTATACCCTCCCCTGACCCTGCTCCCCTACCCACCCACTCCCACTTCTTAGCCCTGGCATTCCCCTGTATTGAGGCATATAAACTTGGCAATACCTAGGGGCCTCTATTCCCAGTGATGGTCGACTAGGCCATCTTCTGCTACACATTTTCAAATTATTTTTTATTAACTAAAATATTCATTGTCATTTTTTACAAGTACAAAATGCACCCTAATTTCTCTTTCTTTCTACCCTTGACAAATATTCTCTCTATTATTCAAATCCTTTCTGCACAGTCATACCTATCTGTTCTGTTTTATTACCCATTGGGTTTAACCAAGGCCATCAGTTGGACCATGGTTTTGATGCTATCATTTTTTGTGTGGTGGACTTTCCAATAAAAAATGAATTGATCACTAGGACTCCCAGTTTCTCTTAAGTCTTCACTAGCTACCCATTCATCAGGGAAGGCTAGGGCCTTATGAGTTCTACTGCTACACATAACTGATTATTTACCTGGCTTTTATTGCTCAAGCCCAGTGTAGATAACCATGGGCGCTATCTATGAATTCAGAACTTCAATAGCTGTGCCATGTCCAGAAGATGGTATTTCATGGGGCTTCTTATCCTCTGGCTCTTACATTAATTCTCCCTTTTCTACCACAATGTTCCAAACCTAGAGTGGTACTATAAATTCCATGTTTAAACCTGACAAGCTTTACTACATTTACTAACATTCACTGCAAAAGAGACATCTATCACTAAGATTAAGAATAAATACAGATATTCGGTAGGTAGATTGATGTTATGCCAATTTAATCATGTTGATAGGAAGTTCTCCATCAGGGAAGATACGTTTTTGACTTGGTGTAAAGTACCCTTATATATTCCCTTCTGTGAAGTAGGCCTCAAATACAACTATAAAGGAATTGCTTATCTGTATAACATTTGTGCTACTATTGCTAAACTGGACACAATTGCCTGGAAGGTTGACACTGAAGTTCACTAAGGTTCCCAGTTGGGCAGATCACTGGTATTTCCCTTCTAGTGGCCTGTGTAGCCCCTTTTAGCACTGTGAATGTTCTGCATCAGGGAAGATGTTTACAGTTCACTTCCAACTTGTTTTCTGCATGGTGTCTTTAAAAATAGCATCTTGCTATTTAGTTGTTAATATAACTGAGTGAAATGGAATGATTCTGTATTGTTTTGAGGCATCTGGAGATTCCCAAACCAATAAATCACCTGTGTATTTCACACCTGGAACTGAGATTATTGTTTAGTAGCTCATGATTTCTAAAAGCAACATTGCAGTATTGTCCTGCCATGATAGGCACCTTTGACTGTTTTAGCTTTGTTTTTTATTTGGGTTACAAGGCAGTTTCCATGCAGCCTTTTCAGAAGCCTTCATTTTGCTCCTCATTCTTAGTCTTTGGAGTCACCACTCCTCATCTTATCTGCTTAAATGTTCCTTTCTCTTCTATTATTTTTATCTTCCTTTTGTTTACATTCTTCCTTAGATTATGCCCCTAATGGCCACTTGATATGTCCTTGCTTCTATAGACATATATTAAATATATACAGGTGTCAATGACAAGCTAGGATCTATATATGAGAGAGGACATACAGAATTCGACATTCTGGGCTTTGGTTATAATATCTATTCCTTTAGATTTAAACAAAATTCTGTTGTAGTTTTAAAACTAGATGGTACTGTGTGAGGTGAGTGTATGTGTGTGTGTGTGTGTGTGTGTGTGTGTGTGTGTGTGTGTGTGTGTGTACATGTGTATATGTTAATTTCTAGCAAAATTAGAGTAGAGAGGTATTGAACTTATGGCAGAAAAATTAAGTTATTGGAAATATTCTATTTTTGAGACAGAGAGGTGGTTAAAATTATTGACTATGCAATTTATGTTTAATTAATAAATAAGCTATGAATGAACAAATGACAAAATTATAAAATTTTATTAGCTCTACATGTTCAAGTTAGTTGTGCAAGGATTCTCTCATCAACCTCTGTATCAGATAGCAGAATCATTGTTTTCAAAGACTAAAGCCACTGTTCAGCACAGCCCTGTTTTAGGTTAGGACTGTCCCCAGTACAACATTTCCCACTTATTAGACAAGGAGAAGAGGGCTCAAGACCTAAAAGCTAAGATTTTACTTTTTGTGTGACAGAATGAAAAATACCTACTCAGGGTATTTTGTATCATTACAATAGACTCAAATGAGGCCAAATAGTAGAATGTACAAACATTGTATAGACACTTTCTGTCACCTTTGCTGATCTAGTCTGTTTATTAGAATAATATTTGTTAACAATTTCAATCTATGTCTTATTGGAAATCCCTCTTTTATCTCAATGCTAAATCTAGTCTATTTATATATTCAAAGGAAAAATTTTTTATTCATCAACAAAAATATAATAATATTAAACTCCTTCTGGATATTAAACATGCTGGGTATTCTGTGCATGGGGGAGGGTATGCAAATACTATAAGATAGTTTTTTTTCAACATAGGTCACTTTCAAGTTAGACACATGATATAGGCAGAATCACACAAGACCCATTATCCCTCCAACAAAAGGAAGAAATCGTATCTTGGGTAGTCTAGGCTTCTGGGCTAGTATCCACATATCAGTGAGTACATGTTATGTGAGTTCTTTTCTGATTGGGTTATCTCACTCAGGATGACACCCTCCAGATCCATCCATTTGCCTAGGAATTTCATATATTCATTGTTTCTAATAGCTGTATAGTATTCCATTGTGTAAATGTACCAAATTTTTTGTATCCATTCCTCTGTTGAGGGACATCTGGGTTCTTTCCAGTTTCTGGCTATTATGAATAAGGCTGCTATGAACATAGTGGAACATGTGTCCTTGTTACCAGATGGAATATCTTCTGGATATATGCCCAGTAGAGGTATTGCAGGATCTTCTGGTAGTACTATGTCAAANGCATTGAATCTGTAGATAGCTTTTGGCACGATAGCCATTTTTACTATATTGATTCTGCCAATCCATGAGCATGGGAGATCCTTCCATCTTCTGAGATCTTCCTCAATTTCTTTCTTCAGAGACTTGAAGTTCTTGTCATACAAATCTTTCACTTCCTTCATAAGAGTCACACCAAGATATTTTATACTGTTAGTGACTACTAAACACATGAATCTCAAGAAGAATGAAGTTCAAAATGTGGTCTCTTCTCCCCTTCCTAGAATTAAGAACAAAGCACACACTGAAGGAGTTACAGAGATCATGTGTGAAGCTGAATCAAAAGGAAGGACCAACCAGTGACTGCAGCTGCCAGGGATCCTTCCCATAATCAGCCACCAAAATAAACACTATAGCATATGCCAGCAAGATAATGCTGAAAGGGTCCTGATATAGCTGTCTCATGTGAGGCTATACCAGTGCCTGGCAAACACGGAAGTGGTTGCTCACAGTCAGCTATTAGTTGGAACACAGGACTCCCAAGGAAGGAGCTAGAGAAAGTACCCAAGGAGCTGAAGGGGCCTTCAACCCTATAGGTGGAAGAATAACATGAACTAATTAGTTCCCCCTGCGCTCATGTGTCTAGCTGCTTATGTGGAAGAATATGTCCTGGTTGGCCATCATTGGGAGGAGAGGCCCCATGGTCATACAGACTTTCTATGCCCCAGTACAGGGAAACGCCAGGGCCATTATGTGGGAGGGGGTGGGTAGGGGAGCAGGGTGGGGATGCGGGAGGGTAAGGGGAAATTTCTGGATAACATTTGAAATGTAAATGAAGAAAATATCTAATAAAGAGAAAAAAAAATTTAAAAAAAAGTCACAAACTGAAAAAAAAAGGAAGAAATCTTGGATACTGATACACTTCTCATGTATTTTCAACTTCAAGATCTTTGCTTTAAAGAGGTGTTTATTTTAATTTAATTTTATTTATTCAGCTATTATCACTACATTTTCAATTTTCTCAATTAGAGAATTTTGCATAAAACACTAGCTAAATTTTGTCAAAATTTAATTTTTCTCCCAAAAACATAATTTTAAGGTTGTACTCTTTCTCTTGTGAATAGTGTACTTTGTGTTTGAGACATTTGTTCAAGTGTTTATGACATCAGATGCAACCTTACAAACCTCATTGTGGACTCCTGTTCCACCCCTGAGAATAAGTCGACATCTTTCAACTTCTTCTCCATAGTTTGGCTTTGAAGCTTAACACTGGTTGAGTTGATGTGGGATAGATTTCTTTGACAGCAATAACAGAGTTCCTGAAGCTCAAGTGACAGGGACAAGAAACATTTCCAGGCAAGGATTTAACAAGAGACTTCATGTAGCTACATTCCCTCAGGTAACTGTCACCACTGCATTGCTCTGTATTGCAGGTTTAAATATCTGCAGTACTTTTGTAGAAAGAAGGAGAGAGATAAAAGGAGAGAGAGATTAAGGCAGAGAGAGGAAGAGAGAGATGTACATAGGCATATTCACATACACATAAACACCTACAGGGAAATTTAATCGACTATCTACGTATAATTATATTTACAGGGATTCTATAGTAATTATCAATGTGACTAGTCTCTATTTGACATATCTATATGTTTATATATTATTTAGAACCTACATATTATTTATAAGATCAAAAATTTCGAACCATACTTTATACAATCACATATCAATATAATTATGAGTCAAAAGTATTTATATTTATTTTCTGAACTGAGTACCAGCTCATTCTTTAATTTCTTTGATATTTTAATAATATTTTGATTTAACAGAATTTGAAAAGAAAATGTAGAAGAATCAAATAAAAAGATACTCTCTTAATGATAACATGATTAGAAATACAAGAAGAAATTAGTTTTCAGTAATTCTCTTAAGCAGCTTTTCCTTTTTTATTTTATTATATCTTGGAGATTTTTTTTTTCTTACCAAAACTCATTATACTCTAATTTGTTGAAATAGTTATTGTGGTTGTCAAAATTCATTAATATATTTGTTACAATAAATCCTTAAAGAATGAATGATAGAACTTACTAAAATGCTTGTGAGAAGAGAAGGTTAATGCCCATTTAATTCACATGTAGTTTTCAGGGAAAGAGTTATTTTTACTTTAAGAATTACCTTGACTTTGAGAGTAGTAGGTAGTGAATGGGATAAAGAACGAATGCTGTCCATTTAGAGTTACTAAGTAGTGTGTGGGGAGAAATAAGGGAGATTCCTCATCATCTTCATTTTCCACTAAAAGGTCTTTGAGTTCATATATTACAAAGTACTGACTAGAGTGTCTTGTGGTCCTAATACCCTCATAAGTTTTGTATAATGGTGTCCTACATTGGTTAGCAAAGTGCTCCACCTATTAATGTGATACTTTAGATTTCAGCAGGTACATAGCTATTACCACATGCCACATGCTTGTACCTTGACTGTAATGGTTACTCTCAGAGTTTGTTTTCTTGTTGTAGTGTTAAAATATCCCAAACAAAATGATTTATGAGGAAAAGTGCTTATTCTAACTAAGGGTTGAGGGATACAATGTATCAAAGCAGAGACCTCAAGGCATCAGAAGACAATCATACATGACGGGAAATCCCAGTATCAGGAGAAAAGGGAGCAGCACAGGGCTACAACGTAGATTCCTTTCCCAGGTATACAGTCCAGTTTCCTAGTCCAGAATATCTACAGTGGGTCAGTATTCCCTCCTTCATTAATGCAACAATGGCCTCTTCTGCAGTTGGGTAAAACCTAGGAATATCAACAATGGTCCTCAGACTCAAGACTTAGATCTTAGTGATTAATGTTTTTGGTGAATGTAGTATAGATAATATAGAAAATGATTTTAGAAACTGTGGGTGCTAACCAATGTCTTCAGTGATAGTAAAGTTTTATGGACTATAATGAATAACATTATAAAATAAATCACTTTTGTGGTTATATGAGTACTTATAGAACTCTTCAGGTCATCATTAGGATAACACACTTCGATTTGAGTCTGAATGGGACGTTATAAAATCCAATTGTTACAACCATCAGAAAGTAATCAGTATCCCTAACACTGGACACCACCTAAGGACTTTTGTTTCCATATGGTATAGGAAGCATCTCACACCTTTTGTTTGACATATATGACTACCCAAAATACTCCTCCATATTGAAAGTATCATTAAGAAAGTATTGTTAGAACACTGCTATATTCCAGTCAATCTGATAATTGTGTCTGTTATGACTTACAGTTGGGTAGCACACACATTACAGATACCCTGGGATGAATGGATAATATATGATGTGGACAGGCAGGAACATGATACAGTCTATCACTGAAAGAATTCTTTATGAGGGGCTGGAGAGATGGCTCAGAGGTTAAGAGTACTGGCTGCTTTTCCAGTGGTCCTGGGTTCAATTACCAGTACCCACATAGTAGCTCACAACTGTCCAGTTCCAGGGGATCTTGCACACTTACACAGAAGTACATGTAGGAAAAGCAACAATGTATATAAAATAAAAATAAATTAATCTTAAAAAAAGACTTCTTCATGATATACATAATAGTAAATGTGTTGAAACCTATAATTTATTTTTAAAAATTTTCTTTAGCACATTCAGACAATTGTTGAGAGTTATGGTAAGTGCAAGTGCGGTTGCAGAAAGTAAAACTGAAGATAATTTTTGTTTACTGTACCCTCACATCTGTATGGCATAAGAGGGTTGATAATAGGTTATAGGAGGGGAGTATTTAAATAAAAAAACAACAACAACAGAAAAACTTAACATTATATCTTCTAAGAAATAATGAAATCATTAAAAGGTCTTTTAGAATAATGTCAATACTATGTTATATATAAAGAATGAAAGATTAAAAATGAAGTCCAGTTTGGAAATATTGCGATAAATGCTTCCTTGACATTTGCATCACTATATATATGAAGAATCATCAGCTTGTTGAATATCTTTTGAGGGTTGAGTAAGGTCTGGTATAGTGCATATAAGTAAACATCAACTTCTGTAATTAATATCTGCTATTTTTGGTCTATCCTTCCTCCTCAGTTTAGTGTACAAAGGGGAATAGCTATTTATTTACATACCACCTCAGTTCCCAGTGGCATTGATTGGTTCAAAGATGGAGCTTTTTATGCTTGCAAATCAGCCAGTTCCCTTCCCTGAAATTGATCCAACAGCTACTGGGAAACAAGAAGAGCTTAATAATGAACCAGCTAATAAGCTACGTTTGACTCTTCCTATCCAAAGAACAAGAATTAAAGAAAAGGGTGAGGTTAAGGAGGATATAGATATTATCAGTGGTTATATGCAAATGTGAATCCAACCTTTTATATGATTGAAAGTAACAAAGCAACACACTAGAAAACTTACCTATAACATGCAATTGTGAAATTCAGGTACTGTGTGTCTGATTAGGAAGACACCATAAAGTTTGTGGTTATTCCAATTATTGGTTCTAGTGGACATGAAAATCTGTCTGCCTTTGTATTTTCCATCAAATAAGATAGCCCAATATGTTCTCATTATTTAAATTACATTAGGGTTCTAATGTTGACAGCAGGAAGTTCTGGCTCATATAATGAAAATTTAATACTTCAATGTAACCATACTTCAACCTTCATCTATATTTTGAATAATTAAAATGCCTTTTGAGAAAGGATTTTCTGTTTTGAAGGTCATTACACAATCCAGATTTGTTAGTGGAACATTAGAACTAAGAGGAAGATAGAAGATAGGGAGGGGAAGACATAGAAGGATGGGGGGATGGGGTGAGAGGGAAAGAGAGAGAGAGAGAGAGAGAGAGAGAGAGAGAGAAAGAGAGAGAGAGAGAGAAAGAGAGAGAATAGAAGGCAACTTTATGAACTGCGTATATAATATGATTGTAAATACTTTGCCTAAGTAAAAGATGAAAATGTGTTATTTTCAAGTACAAACCAACTGGTAAATGATAAATAAATGCTTTCTGTTAAATATAGTTACATAATACAGTTGATGTATTTATTTTTATATTTCTTTGTGGTTCTAGAAAAGGCACCTTAATTCTGTGAAGTACAGTTTTGCTTTTCTGCTGAATTATAAGGATTTAATAAATATAATCTCTACAGAGTTGTCTGAAATAGATAAGAAAGCTCATGCTGCTAGTGTATCTGTTCACTGTATATAACCATTGCTCATATATAGACCTTAACTGGTCCTGGGCTTATCAGTTCCCTACCTCTTTTTGTGAAGTCTATATGTTTCTCCTTTGTGATTTGGGGGGTAAAACCTAGAGTCCTGTGGAGGCCAGGTAAGCTGTTCAATATTGTGCTACTTTCCGAGCCTCTACATATTTTGAAAAATAAGGAATTATATCCTTAATCTTGGGGATATTTCTATGTTTATGCACAGGGATTACTAAAAACTGGATTCTCTCTTCTTGATGTACCTTGTCAAAACTACAGTTTGCTCTAAAGTATCTGCTCTGCTCTTAATCTGAGTATGCTTGATCTAGAGCATCTAACTTTGATGAGAGTTTGAAAGTGAGGCTCTAGCCAGCTGTACTGACTACCAATCCTAAATCAGATAGGGGACTGATATCCAATATATATAAAGAACTCAAGAAGGTGGACACCAGAAAATCAAATATCCCCATTAAAAAGTGGGGCACAGAGTTAAACAAAGAATTCTCAACTGAGGAATACCGAATGGTTCAGAAGCACTTGAAAAAATGTTCAACATCCTTAATCATCAGGGAAATGCAGATCAAAACAACCCTGAGATTCCACCTCACACCAGTAAGAATGGCTAAGATCAAAAATTCAGGTGACAACAGATGCTGGCGTGGATGTGGAAAAAGGGGAACACTCCTCCATTGTTGGTGGGAATGTAAGCTTGTTCAACCACTCTGGAAATCAGTCTGGCGGTTCCTCAGAAAATTAGACATAGTACTACCAGAAGATCCTGCAATACCTCTACTGGGCATATATCCAGAAGATATTCCATCTGGTAACAAGGACACATGCTCCACTATGTTCATAGCAGCCTTATTCATAATAGCCAGAAACTGGAAAGAACCCAGATGTCCCT
>LR749580.1:2234347-2236847 GCA_902729485.2 Mus minutoides
ATCAATGCAGGTACAGAAGACAGTACCTCCAGAGTACCTAAAACCCATTAATAGAGATGGTTATAGCAGAGAAAAAAGATTGTGCTAAGTACTAAACATAAGCTTTGATTCTTGCTTATGATTGGTAGATTATTGACATGGACTGTTACAGATGTCCAATACTAAATAAAGTTGAGATGAAAACTGAGGATTTGGCCACGTAGAATTGTTGGAGCACATTTAAGATTTGGAGTCCATTAAATTTATACAAACGACTCCATTGAAATCACCATGTCCCAAAGCACCAAGGCCTAGTTTGACAGTAAGACTTCTACACAATTTAAACTCTATCACAGAAAGGAATAGATGTAGAAAAAAACCTACTGCTAGTACAAAGCTCTTTCCAGGCATTTATCTCTAAATAAAGATTGGAATCATGAATAATTTTAAGATATATAGCTGGGTTTAAAGTGCAAACTATGGAAATACATCTTCAAATTTTAAATTGCTATATTCAAAAAATAATATTTTTATTATTTTTATCGTGTTTAGTGGTTATTCTGAAATTTTCACATAAAATGTGAAAAATAATCATCAGAATTGTGAGAAGCTACAGTTGGTAAGGATAATCTGATCCTTTAAGCTACACTTAAATATCAGACTGTAAAGAATAAAGTTCAATTAAAATATGTGGCTCAATGCCATGAAGTCATGACTGAGAAATCATAAACTTAATGGATCTCACTTGCGAATCTCTATTGTGTTGATGTGTTATAAACTGTCTGGTAGAGCAGTTATCTCTAGTAAAAAAAAAAGAAAATATTGTCTGCACAGCTGTACTTCAAAATATTGAATATTTGTGCATTAATTTTTAAAATTAGATATTTTCTTAACAAATTAAAAAAAACTTTTAACATTACAGTAAAGCACAAGGTGTTTTGTAAAAATCAAAGTGAAATATTTAGGTATATCAAATATGATTTTAGACTATTATTTTAAATCATTAATTTTTCTACAAGTATTCTTAAAATACAAAGCCAAACTGCATGAGGTAATTATTTAGAAAAATCTCCTGTAGGAGACTTTAAATTTGGACTCTCTTAGACTGGGATAAGTTACATTGGCTAGAATTCAATTTGTAATATTTAAGCATCAATTTGTTTTCAAATTTGAAGGCGGAAAATGAAGAGATGCAATGTAGAAATAAATTTGAAGTTAGTTATGTTCCCATCTGGAAATGGCATAAATAAAAACGAATGACTTGAATGGCCTTTCATATTTGCATATTTTTAAACTAAGTTGAACCAGACCATTCTACATGATTTATATGTGAATTCATTGCAGAACCTGAGAAGTTTGTATTTCAGAATGCTCCATCTTAAAACAACACTAACACCATGAGACCAATTTTATTCAGATATTTTGTTACCTACTAGAACTAAGCCATAATTTAGGAACTCATTTGTAACTCAAGTGAGCATTGTGTGTATTTGCAAAGAGCTGTGCCCACCTCTTTCCAGCAACCATGATGGAGCTATTCAGTAGGTGCAGCAAAAGAACCCTCCCAGTAATCACTTCCATTTGCAACTGGTTTTGTGCCAAACGTCCTCAGACAAAGGGACTTGGTTCATAACATTCATAGCATTTGTTAGCTTATCAAGCTGAAACATAATAAGCCAATTAAAAGCTGCTGTTTATTTTTCATGAGCCTGCAAATTTTATTTATGTTGAAAATTTTGCACAAAGCATCAGAAATTACCCATTGCACATTTGTGATGAAATATCTCTATTTGCTCAAGCAACACTGAAATTATTCCCTAAAAGTAAAATACTAGAGAATGAGATGAATATCTGTAAATACCTGGGAAAAGCATGGACCTGGAAGATAAAAATGTCTTCAGGAAAGATGGCTAATGTGTCCTATTGATAAAGAACTCAAATGTAAGACACTACAGCCTATACCTTCACATCAACTGGTCAATCCAGACTGGAAATTTTCTATACAACATGGTAAAATTAAATCTCAGAGGCTTCAGGTAAATTTCATGTGATTGACCTGCTCAAAACTATCAAAACAGTAGTTAAAGGCACTTATAGAAAAATAAGTAGCTTCTGAATAAGGATCTGATAATTATACCATATAAGAAGTAAAAATATGTAAAATGATCAATAAGCAAAAAAACAATTAAAATACAAAGATAATGCACAAAGATCATTTGCCTGCTTCCATCAAGGGAGAACCCAAAAGTCATTTTGTCACCATAATAGATCTCTTGCCTACTACTCATAAGTAAGCTTATTACAAATAATACAAATCGTGAACTATGCTCCTGAACTCTCTCTGTTATGTCCTAGGTTTAGAGGAAGAAATTAATTTATTTTCTTTTTTTTTTCCTTTTTTTTTTTTTCACAGCTTCTTTGTGCTTTCAGAAAACACTTCCCAGATTTCACTTCTGTGAGACTGGTTTCTGTTTAATCAACACTAATTACTTAGTTTCATCATTGTCTCAGTAGTCTCCTT
>LR749580.1:2241847-2285270 GCA_902729485.2 Mus minutoides
TTTGTTTTGTTTTTGTTTTTGTTTTTTGTTTTGCTGTTGTTTTTTTGTTTGGTTTGGTTTTTGGTTTTATTTTTTCTGTTTCTTTATATGGTGAATTTTATTCTAATAGCTTGAACCATATATTGAACCATTCCTGAATCCCTAGAATGAAGCCTATTTTATCCCGGTAAATGATGCTTTTGATGTGTTCTTAGATTCAGTTTGTAAGTATTTTATTGAACATATTTGTATCAATCTTCGTAGGAAAAATTGGCCTGAAATTCTCTTCCATTGTTGAGTCTTTGTGTGGTTTAGGTATAAGGGTGACTGTGGCCTTAGAGAATGAGTTTAGCAGTGTACTTTCTGTTTCTATTATGTGGAATAGCTTAAAGAATATTGGTATTATCTCTTCTTTGATTGTCTGGGAGAATTCTGAAATAAAACCATCTGACCCTGGGCTTTTGTGGGGGAGGGAGGGAGCATCAATGACTGATTCTATTTCCCTGAGAGTTATAGGACTCTCAAGGAAATAGAATTATATTAGATTGTATATTTTATTTTGATTTAATGTTGGCAAGTGGAATGTATCCTGAAAATCTCCTATTTAATTTTGATTTTCCAATTTTGTGGAGTATAGGCTTTTGAAGTAAGAACTAAGGATTTTTTTAAAAATTATTTTCAGTGTCTGTTGTTTTGCTCCCCTTTAAAATTTTGATTTTGTTAATTTGAATATTGTTTTGCTGCCTTTTATTTTGTTGTTTTTCTCAAAGAACCAGCTCTTGGTTTCATTGTGGGTTTTTTTTTTTTTGGTAAATTTTATTTTCTTTTGCTTTTATTTAATAATTTTATATCCCACTCATTGTCCCCGCCTAGTCACTCCCTCCCTCCCACTTTCCTTTCCCATTTCTCCCTTCTCTTTCTCTCTGCAAGTGTGTCATCCCCTTATGTAACCCACACCTTGGCACATCAAGTCTCTGAAAGGATAAGTGCTTCTTCTCTCTTGTTCTGTTTGTTTCTCTTTTATTTATTCTTCATTTTATTTTATTTTATTTTATTTTTTAGAATTTAGACTTTATTCCCTTTCTGTTCCTTCTCCTAAGGCCCCAACCCCCAGTCTCCAAGAGGATGTCCCCACCACCTACCCACAGGAGACTTCCCCACTCCCTAGGGCACCAAGTCTCTTACTGGTTAGGTGCATCTTCTCTGAATGAGTCCAGGCCTGGTAGTCCTCTGCTATATACATCTTGAGGGCCTCATATCAGCTAGTCTATGCTGCCTGTTTGGCAGCTCAGTGTCTGTGAGATCCTGGGGGGTTCAGGTTAGATGAGACTGTTGGTCCTCCTACAGGTCACCCTATTCCTCAGCTTCTTCCAGCTTTTCCCTTATCCATTGTCTTTGTGTAAATATCTGCATCTGACTCAGCTGCTTGTTGGGCATCTCAAAGAGCAGCCATGCTAGGCCCCTGTTTGTAAGCATACAATAGCATCAGTAATTGTGTTAGGCCTTAATTCCTCCCCCCTGCGCTGGATCTCGATCTGGGCCTGTCACTGGGCCTCCTTTTCCTCAGGCTCTTTCCATTTTTTGACCCTGCAGTTATTTCAGACAAGAACAATTCTGGGTGAGGGGTTTTGACTGTGGGATGACAACCCCATTCCTCTACTTGATGCACTTTCTATTGGATTTGGATTCTAAAACTTTCCTCTCCTCACTGTAGGGACTTTCATCTAAGGTCCCTCCCTTTGAGTCCTGAGAGCCTTTCACCTCCTAGGCCTCTGGTACATTCTAGATGGTCCTCCCACCTCCTACCTCCCAAGGTAGAAGAATGGAAAATGCCTGTTTCCATTCTTTCTCCTGGCCATGACTCTCCCTCCCTCCCTCCCTCCTTCCCTCCCACCCTCCTTCCCTCCCTCCCCTCCCCCTCTCTCTTTCTTTTTCAGCCCTGAGTTTGATTATTTCTTGCCATTTGTTCCTCTTAGTTGTGTTTTCTTCTTTTTGTCTCTGGTGTCGACAGGCCTGGTAGAAGTACTCTGAGGACTCAGGCTGACCTGGCTATCCCTGAAGGTCCCAGGCCTCCAGGTTTGTAGATGAAAGTAGGACCAGAAAATGGAGCACAGAGGGGAAGGGGTTTACCTCAGAGGAGCAGGGCTTGCTAGGTGACCCAGCTACCAGGGGGTTGGCTGCATGGGCATCTCATGTGGTTGTCTTGGGCAGCACCAGGCCTCTGAAGATTCAGTAAGAAATGTGACTAAATGAATTAATAGTGTATTGTTGTTGTTGTTTGTTTGTTTGTTTGTTTGTTTTTATTGTTTTTACTTCAGTCATAAGTTTATATCTTTAATCTACTTACTTTGGGTGTGACTTCTTTCATTCTATATTTTTCAAATGTGCTCTTAAGTACCTAGTACGGGATCTCTCCCTTCTTTTATAAATCTAAGAAGATAGCAATATATGCACATGCTTCATAAAATTGCCCTAATTTTGTCCAATAAATTTGGATATGTTGTGTTTTCATTTTCTTTTTTTACTAGTTGGAATTTAGTTCAATTTTTCACTTGTTGGTTTTAACATTTTTCTTTTATTGGTTATTTTATTTATGTACATTTCAAATATTATCCTCTTTCCCAATTTCCCCTCCACAAGTACCTATCCCTCTCCTCCCCCAGCCCTGCCGCTATGAGGCTGCTCCCCAATCTACCCACCTACTCCTGCCTCATAAGTCTAGCATTCCTGTATCCTGGGCCATCAAGCCTTCACAGGACCAAGGGTCTCTCCTCCCAGTGATGCCACATAAACCAATCCTCTGTTACATATCCAGCTGGAGCCATGGGTACCACCTGTGTATTTTTTGGTTGGTGATGTAGTCCCTGGGAGTTTTGGGAGATCTGGTTGGTTGATGTTGTTGTTCTTCCTATAAAGATGCAAAACCTTTCAGCTCCTACAGTCCTTGCCCTAACTTCCTCATTGGAGTCCCAGCACTCAGTCCAATGTTTGGCTGTGTACATCTGCATCTGTATTGGTGTGGCTCTGGCAGAGCCTCTCAAGGGACAGCTCTACCAGGCCCCTGTCAGCAAGCACTTATTGGCATCAGCAATAGTGTCTGCATTTGGTGTCAGCAGATGGGATGGGTCCCTAGGAGGTGTGGTCTTTGGATGGCCTTTCTTTCAGTTCCTGCTCCACTCTGATCCTGCATTTCCTTTTGACAGGAAGAATTCTGGATTAATATTTTTGAGGTGAGTGTGTGGCCCCATCCCTCAACTGGGGGCCATGACTATCCACTGGATGTGGTCTCCTCATGTTCTATCTCCCCTTTGTTGGATATTTTGGCTAATGTCCTCCCTGTTCAAACTTAGAAAACCCATTATTTTCTTTGTTAATTTCTGTCTTGACCAGCAGTTTTCAGTAAGTAATGAGCTGTTCAATTGCCATGAGTTTGTAAGCTTTCTGTGGTTTCTGCTGGCACTGATAGCCAGATTTCACTTATGGTTCTCTGATAGAGTGCAGATGTGGTATTTAAACATTCTTGTATCTATTGAGACTTGCTTTGTGACTGAGTATATTGACAGTTTTGGAGAAAATTTCATGAGTTGCTTAGAAGAAAGTGTATTCTTTTGTGACTGGATGAACCATTTTTTGTCTCTGATTTTTAGGATAGGTTTAATCAGCTGTTCTTAATTTGCTCTTCTATAAATCTCTCTCTTGTTTTCTCTCTCTCTCTCTCTCTCTCTCTCTCTCTCTCTCTCTGTGTGTGTGTGTGTGTGTGTGTGTGTGTGTGTGTGTGTGTGTGAGTGAGAGTGTGTTTAGGCTGTCTGTGTGTATATGTGTGGTGTGTATATGTGTTTGTATGTGTGTGTTTCTGTCCCACTCTAGACCATGCTTTACTTGTTTTTTTCTGGATATAAAACCAAATGTTCTACAAATTTTTTAATACTTAAATCTGAACTGTTATTGCAATTATTATACCTATACTAGCAGTGTTTTTTTTTCTTTAACTGATCACATTTTAGTAAACATGTTAATGGTAATTGACTTTCATATCCCTTACATATAGTGACAAAAGAACACTCTTGTTAGTAAATTTCAAGGTGTCTTTATAAGATTTATTTTCCTGCAAATATTTTATTTACTTTAATTAAACTTGAATATGCAGAAACCTTCTGCATAAATGATAAACATGCTACAATTCTTTAAATGAGCTAAATTATTTATCAAATCAAATCAAACCACTATATTATTATAGTGTATATTACAATGATATTTTAACTCTTAAATGGAAACTGGAAAATATTCAACACCCATTTTATTAGTCTAATGAAAATGTCATATGGAGCAGGAGAGAATTATGTCTTTAATATCTGATGAATTCATCAATCACTAGCTTTTCTTAATGTTGATAAAGAGCGTGCCTAATATGACATGATAGCATTCACTTGATATATACTGATGAGGATATGCCATGATTCTGCCTAGAACTCTTATGATTTGTGAACTTGGAGAAAAGTTCTTATAGAGATAATAACAAAGAGTCTAGAAGTCATTTAATGAAGATTGATGACATGCTATTGTGCTTCTTGTCATTCTAGCCAGATTTAGATTACCAATATATTTGCAACATTTTTTTCTTAAGTTTAATTGTAAGCTTAACATTTTACAAGTAGTATTTACAACTTCTATTGCAGAAAATAAAGCTTATGTTGGATTTAGGAAATGCCAATTTCTTTGAAGTAATAATGATATTCAGCACAGCTTTGAAGTTCAATTACTAAGTAATTCACTCACCTTGTCATTCAGCCATCCAATACTACATGCCAAAATTATCAAACAAATGTTACCAAAAGAACAAGTTGAGAAAAATAGTATCATTACAATTAAACAGTAAAATACCTTGAATATTTAAAGTACACAGTATAGAATACATCTTTCTGAGGGTCTTTTTGACTCTGGAATTTCTTGTTGAACCTGGAAAGACCACATTTCTTGTAACAGCAGAAAAGCTAAGCCTAGATTGAAATTACCTGATACAAATTGAAATATAATAGTTTGATTATTATTAACAAAATCATAAAGGGTAAATTTTTTCTAATTTCAGGAATTTAATATTATTAAATTAAATCCAGCCACTGACATCTAAAAGAGTCTACAGTTAAAATTTTATGTTGTGCTTATTTAATTGCATACTCACAATCTTCCCATATTTATCTGATATGGTACAAAATAGTATAGTTTGTATTATGTCTCTATACACATTTTTGGCCTGTCTATCTTTCCCTTTCAAATTTTCCAATTCCATTAGAATAGTTAAAACATCACCTATAATTATTTGATATTTTTTCTACCTACCACTAAATCACATATAAACATTGTGGTGCCTCATGTCAGCAGATGATAGTTCTGAAGCGTTGAAATAATTTCCAATTATTCTAACATACTACTTTATATCTGTAACATGTTTATTCTAACATATTAGAAGGAGGTTGTCACTCATCTGTTTCAAATATTGATCTTTACAAATAATCAGTTCACCTTCATGAGTTGTGTTTTGTTTACTTATATTGCATTGATAGCAACAGATTTTGAGAAAAGTTGTTCCAATATTATTGCAAAAATTATTTATGGATTTGAAATTTACTAGATCTGCATGTTTATATTTTAAAAAATCTTAAGACAAATATGCTTTCAGTTTGAATAAAATAATGAAGTCTTATATTCTATTCTGTGATAAAGTGAAGATTTCACATAAAAGGGAAAATTTTATAATTTTAAAAGCTTCATTAGATAACAATTAGAAAATCAGGGCAAAGAAAAAGCTCATTCTCAGAATGTTTTTGGTTGTATTTTATTTATGGTTGATTATGGGTGAGATTCATTTCTATGTCACCAACATCTACCCCAGTATTTTATTCATAGATAATAAGTCATTTTAAGCATTTAGATACAATTACTCTCATTCTGTTCCTAAATTGGAATTAATACAGTAGCAGGATAGAAAGGACTCCATGATTGCTTACACACTAGAAATGACCAATGGTGCAATACTTGTTGCTATATCCAATCTCTTTTGTTTCCGTGCTTAAGACGAATGGAGTAGCTTTTCCCTGCAGCATGTTGCTTCTACACTATGCCTATCATGACCAAGGTTTCACCACTTTCTGTACATAAGCTCTGCTAGATACTGAGCTTTGCTTCAGATAGGACAAAATACTTGTGCTAGTCTACCATTTCTACTATCCATACCATTAATCCTTGGTACTGTATTCTAAGTAGTATCAATGTAAATGGTGTGATTTCTAGGTATACAAATGGCTTTTTTTTTTCAGTATGTTCCAGCAACAGCCAATATCATTCTAGCTTTGATGGTCAATTATTTGATGAAATGTCTTCTCTAGCCTAAATACTGGTGATTCTGTTTTGAATATAAAGGTTGGAAAAACTCAAGAGTGGAGACCATATTTGAGGTGGGATTTAGAAAGAAATTTGATTTACCTTGCATATAATTTCAGAATTTAAGTAAACATCATACATGCTTATCTGATGGTTTTCCAAAATAAATAAATAAATAAATAGCCACTCCTACAAGGTTGCTATAGAGTAACAAAATAGACTGGTTATAGTACATATTATCAAACACTTCTCTGTTCTTTCTATGGTATTCTATTGTTCTACATATAGTAGTTTGAGAAATTTGATGGCGGGTAGGGGGTATTGTTGCATAAACCTCAAGTCCCAGCACTTGAGAAGCAAAGGAAGACAAATTTCTGCATTTGAGAGAAGCCGGATATACAGAGTAGGTCTTATGAAAGAAAGAGCTATAAAAGCAAACCTTGTCTCAAAAATTCCCAGTGTATGTGTATATGTGTGTGTGTGTGTGTGTGTTTGTCCTAAATTCTTAAGTCTTATATAAAGACATGTATATAACTCTATATAAAAAGTCTCTATTTATTTGTTTTTTTTAAACTCCAGATTTTATCCCCCCCTCAGTATACCCTGCAACTGTTCCACATCCTATACCCCCTCCTTACCCTCTGTCTCCACGAGAATATCCCCCCCCCCTGCAACCCCAGCATACCTCTAAACTCCCTGGGGACTCCAGTCTCTTGAGAGTTAAGTGCAACTTCTCTGACTGAACCCAGACCCAGCATTCCTCTACTGTATATGTGTTGGAGACATCATATCAGCTGGTGTATGCTTCCTAGTTGGTGGTCCAGTGTTTGTGAGACCTTGGAGGTTCAGGTTAATTGAGACTGTTGGTCTTCCTACAGGCTCACCCTCCTCCTGCACATCTTCCAGTCTTTCCCTGATTCAACCACAAGGGTAAGCAGCTTCTATCCATTGGCTGGGTACAAATACCTGCATCTGACACTTTCAGCTGTTTGTTGGGTCAGCCAGAGGGTAAGACAGAAATTAGGGAAACAACTCTCTTCACAGTAGCCACAAATAATATAAAATATCTCGGAGGTAATTCTAACCAAACAAGTGAAAGATCTATATGACAATAACTTCCAGTCTCTCAAGAAAGAAATCGAAGATCTCAGAAAATGGAGAGAACTCCCATGCTCATGGATTGGCAGAATTACCATATTAAAAATGGTCATCCTCTCAAAGGCAATCTATAGATTCAATGCAATCCCCATCAAAATCACAACACAATTTTCCAAAGACATGAAAAAAGCAATTCTCAAATTCATCTGGAAAAGCAAAGAACCCAGAGGAGCAAAAACAATTCTTAACAATAAAAGAACAGCTGGGGGAAATCACCATCCCTGACATCAAGCTGTACTACAGAGCAATATCAATGGAATAGAATTGAAGACCCAGAACTGAAACCACACACTTATGGACACTTGGTCTTTGACAAAGAAACCAAAAATATACAATGGAAAAATGGAAGCATCTTCAATAAATGGTGATGGTATAACTGGCAATCTGTATGTAGAAAAATAAAAATAGACCCATATTTGTCACCTTGCACAAAGTTGAAGTCCAAGTGGATCAAGAACCTTAACATAAAACCAGATATACTGAATATAATAGAAGACAAAGTGGGAAAGAGCCTTGAACTCACTGGCACAGGGGAAAATTTCCTAAACAGAACTCCAGTGCCTCATGCTCTAAGACCAAAAAATTATAAATGGGACATCATGAAACTGGAAATCTTCTGTAAGGCAAAGAACATAGTCAACAGACAAACTGACAACCTACATATTGGGAAAAACTTCACTAACCCACATCTGATAGAAAGCTAATACCCAAAATATATTAATAACTCAAGACGCTAACCACCAAAAAACCAAACAACCCAATTAAAAAAAATGGTTTATATAAACCAAGAATTCACAACAGAGGAATCTCAAATGGCTGAGAAGCACCCAAAGAAATGTTCAAAGTCCTTAGTGCTCAAAGAAATACAAATCAAAATGAACCTGAGTTTCCACCTTACACCAATCAGAATGTCTAAGATCAAAACCTCAGGTGACAACACATGTTGAAGAGGCTGTGGAGAAAGAGGAACACTACTGGTGGGATGGCAAACTGGCACAACCACTTTGGAAATCAATCTGGAGGTTCCTCAGAAAATTGGAAATAGATCTACCTGAAGACCCAGCTATACCACTCTTTGGAATACACCCAAAGGATGCCCCACTAGGCCAAGTAGCACGTGTTCCACATGTTCCACGTGTTCTACGTGTTACGTGTTCCACCTGTTCATAGTAGCCTTGTTTGTGATTAAAATGTCTTAATAAAAAGTCTTATTTTCTGAACTGTTTTATGTATTTACTAAGGACTAAAACATTCTCTAAATTGAATGCTTGCCCAAGCCCCAATTTAATGCATACATGTGCTAGCAAGGAAAATCTAAATCATTTCTACTTAGTAAAACCTGGTTATACCAAAACTAAAGAAAAAATACAACATCAAAAAAAAAAAAAAAAGAAAAACAAAACAAAACAAAACAAAATGTTATTTCCTGGTAATGTCCCCATTCATATGAAAGTTTACATTCAAATTATGGATATAGAATTTAACCCTAGTCTTTAAGCTATTTTCATCATCCTTTACATTTATAGCAGTCTCATAACCAAGTTAACAAATAAAACATATAAGTACTGAAACATATAAGTACTGAAACAATTTTCTCATGAGTGATAAGCTGTGTACCTACAGGTGAGATACAGGTTTCACCTATTTATATTTTCTTTTTTTTTTCCATATTATACTGAATCTATCAATGTTGTTATCAGGAAATTCCATATTTTGAAATATTCAGTGTTAAGGATTGGAAGATATGCATTTTTTATGCATGGCATCACTTGTGGATGAAAGTATTTTCTCCCCCTTCTCTAATTCAGTGGATCTCACCCTTCCTAATGTTTCAACCCTTTTACTGCTCCTCATGTTGTCATCATTCCCAACAACAATACGATTTTTGTTGCTACTGTATGGTTGTAATTTTTCTACTGCTATGAATGATAAGGTAAATATCTGATATGTGACCTCAGTAAAAAAATAAAATAAAATAAATGTCTTTTGACACCAAAAGGGTTGTTGCACGTAGGACCAGAACCACTAATTGGTTACCAGGCATCAAATGAACTTTACTGAAGAATGTGTTATATAGAAAATAAGAAAAAAAAATAAAATATAAAGTCAATTACAATTACATATTTCATGAAATTACCAAGAAGATCCACAAAGACAGTACTCCCAAATGTGAAGAAAGAAGGTAAGGAGCTAAAATAAATTTTTGTTGTGGTTTTCATTTTGTGAATTTTTAAAAAGATAATTTGTTGGGAAAATACTTAGTGTCACCTTTTAAGAATTGCTCCAAAATATATATTTAAATTATTGGTGCTAATATGCATGAAGAAACAGGTGGGTATTGGCTCTTCAGAATTACTGGAGCAAGGAGTTGAATGAAGTGTGAAATGAAAATTTTAACCCTCACCTTAGTCGGAGTCTGACAGGACTCTGCTGAGGGTTCTGTCAGGGCCTTTTGGTAAGTGAGAATCCCACAAGTGAATAATGAAGGCTTCTTGGGTCTCAAGTCCCTGATGAGGGCAGCCTGTTTTGCTTTAAGAAGCTCTTTAATTCCCGCGGATATGTCAGTCGCACATCTTGTTTACCTCTCTGGCAAGCTAGAGCTGTAATATTAATAATCTTTACTTCAAAGTGAAGTACTAGGTAATAATGTTACTTGAAAGATTTGAGCTGAATAATTCAACCTCACCTCCATTTTTAAAATGTGTTAAGGAGAATAAGAAGAATTGAGAGAAATAACTGTGTGAAGTATTGGTCTTTACACATACCAGGTTCAGTCCTTGGTTACCAGTGAAGTCCAAAAGTTTATATTTAGAGTAATGATCTCCATTAGCCTAATTAAAATTTCAAGTCTTTTAAGAAAGAAATTGGAAGATATCAGAAGATGGAAAGATCTCTTATGCTATGGATTGGTAGAATTAACAATAAAAATATCCATCCTACCAAAAGTAATCTACAAATTCAATGCTATCCCCAGTAAAATTCTAACACAACTCTTAGTAGACCTTGAAATGACAATTCCCAAGTTCTATCCCTGAATAGGAACAGTAAGTTTGAACAATAAAAGAACTGCTAGGGGTATCACAGTCTCTAATTTCATGTTGTAATATTGAAATATAGTAATAAAATATGCATTATATTGACATAAAAACACAATAACATCTAGAATTGAATTGAAGACACAGACATAAATCAGCGCATAGTCAGAAATATGAGTTTTGATAATGAATAAAGAAATACACACTTAAAAAAGAAAAGACAGTATCTTCACCAAGTTATTCTGGTCAAGAACACAGGCACAACGATAAACAAATAAAAAATGAAACCTCATGAAGGCGTACCATAAGGCCAAGGGCATCATCAACTAGACAAAATGGCAGCCTACACCATGGAAAAAGAATTTTACCAACTCCTGTTCAGTTGAAAGACTAATTTCCTTTTGTGTTGTTGTTGTTGTTTTGTTTTGTTTTGTTTTCTTTTGTTTTGAGACAGGGATTCTCTGTGTAGCCTTGGCTGTCCTGGAACTCATTCTGTAGACCAGGCTGGCCTTGAACTCAGAAATCCACCTGCCTCTGCCTCCTGAGTGTTGGGATTACAGGTATGCGCCACCACGCCTGGCTAGAAGACTAATTTTCAATATATATGAATATATATTTTCAATATATACAAATATAAACTAGATATAAAAAATAAAACCAAATGATCCAATCATAAACATTTGTTACAGAACTAAGTACAGAATTCTCAATAGATGAATTTCTAATGCCTATGAAATTTTAAAAGTGTTTGACATCCATGGGCACTGGGGGAATGTCAAGCAAAACTACTTTGATATTCTATTTTACACATGTCAGAGTGCTAAGATCAGTAACCCAAGTGACAACTCATGCTAGTGAGAATACAAAGAGGAACACTCTTCCATTGCTGGTGGGAGTGCAAACATCCACTATGAAAATGAGTATGGTGGTTCCTCAGAAATTTGGGAAACAATCTGCCTCAAGAACCAGCCATACCACTCTTGACCTTACCCAAAGGATGCTATATCCTGACAAGAGGATACCTGACAAACATGTTTATTCTGGATTTCTTAATCATTGCCAGAAACTATAAATAACCAAGATGTCCCTTAATAGAAGAAAAAAATAAGCAAAATGGAGTAGTACACAGCTGTTTAAAAATGGTATGTAAATTTCAGCAAAATGGATAGAACTAGGAAAAAAAATTGTCTTGAGCTATGTAACCTAAATCCAGAAAGACAAATATGGTATGCATTTACTTTTAAGTGGATATTAGCCATTAAATAAATGAAAACCAAGCTACAATTCATAGTCACAGAAAGATTACATAAAGAGAAGTGTGCTAAGGAGGATGTCATGGATCTATCTTGGAAAGAGTAAAAGAGTAGATTTTACAAGTGTTCTGGGACCAGTATTGGAATAGATGGAGTCAGATGACAGGGAAGATGCAGTGGAGGGACAAAGTATGAAGATAAATTGTTGGAATTCAGAGGACTTTGGTGGGGGATTTGTGTTTGAAACCTAGTGCAGTGGAATCTATTAATGTCAACCTAATGAGGACTCCTAGTAATGTGTCAATAGGAAGTTTCAAGCAGCTTCTTTTATAGACAGGGAAGGCTTCTGGTGGAGGGACTGGGTTGTATTCAATCGAGTTGTTGGACAAGGGGGCCATGGATATCTTCAAAAGTTCCAGGCTGTTGCTCAGACCAAAGGCTTCTACACACTGACACTAGCCCCCTTAGGGCAAGGAAAATGTTCATATAAGAACTAAACATGAAGGGGTCAGGCTTTTGCCTACATTGAGTCTTCAACCATATGTTCTAGTCTCTGGTGTGAGAAAGAATTCTGCAGGATAGCAAAAGTGTAACCCATCTGAAAAACCTTTTACCTGCAATCTGATATTCTTGTAAACTATGCTAGGGCAATGGTGTCACAGAACTTGTGAGAATAGACAAACAATGTATGATTTGACTTGAGGTCATGAGATGGGACACATACTTGACATTGGTTTTGTAACTAAGAACAAAAGACTAGATAGCTCAAATGCCCATTATAGTACTAAACATGGCTTTTCAAAAAATGATTTATTGTTACTACTATTACTATTATTAAAATGATTCCTAATGATATTTTACTATGCTCATATATCAGCACCTTATCCTGTCATCATCAGAGTGGCTTTATACAGCAGCTGATGAGAACAAATATATAGATCTGCAGCCAGAGATTATATAGAAAGACATTCTAACTTGAAGATCTCCATCAAATCCTTTCTTCTCCAGGAATTCCACAAAAAGGTTGTAAGGATCACAGGGGATGGAAAATATCAGAACAGAGACCACTAAATCAACTAAGAATGTCACATATGAGTTCACAGATATTAAAAGAGCAAGCACAAGGACTACATAGTGATTTACTAGATCCTCTGCATGTATATTAGAGCTATTATTGTAGTATTGTGTCTTTCAGTGGGCAGTCATGAGAGATCCCTTTTTTATGAGCTCTCCATAGCCTTAGTAATAGTGTCAGACCTTGGGACCCCCTTGAGCTGGATCTCACTTTGGGCCTGTCACTGGACCTCCTTTTCCTCAGGCTCTTCTCCATTTCCATCCATGTAGTTCTTTCAGACAGGAATAATTATGGGTCAAAGTTTTGGCTATGGGATAGCAACCCCATCCCTCACTTAATGCCCTGTCTTTTTAATGCTGGAAATGGACTCTACAAGTTCCCTCTTTCCACTGTAGGGCATTTCATCCAAGGACCTTCCCTTTGAATCCTGAGAGTCTCTCACCTCCCAGGTCTCTGGTACATTCTGGAGGGTCCTCCCAGCCTCCTACCTCCTGAGGTTGGCTGTTTCCATTTTTTTTTTTCTGCTGGCCCTCAGCGCTTCAGTCTTTTTTCCTCACCCCATATCAGATCAGGTTCCCCTCTCCCCTCATGTCGCCTTTCCATCCCAGGTCCCTTCCTACCCCTTGTTGCTTTCTTTTCCCTCCCAAGTGGGACTGAGGCATCCTCACTTGGGCCGTTCAGCTTGTTGAACTCTTTTAGTTCTGTGCACTGTATCTTGAGTATTCTGTACTTTCATTTTTGGCTAACGTCCACTTACTAGTGAAGTCCTAGTGCAAAATTATATATAAAGAAATGTTCTTGGGTCCCTTGCTCTCCATGGCAAAAATGTATTATTCTTTAAGCAAAGTTTCCTGATGACCTCATTATATTCTATGTCAATATATTATATCACAACACTGCTCCTATTATAAGTTATGATGCTTATTACAACTGCTGGTATTCTTAATAAAAATTCTTTAGAATGGGTTCTCTGATACCAGAGATTTTTTGGCCTACTTCATATAAAAATTCAGAACTCATTAAATAGTACTTTGCAAATAAAGTATGTAAATAAATATTTACCTTATGTAGTATAAAAATAAGACAAAGAAAATTATGGTACAAAATTATGTATAGGTCACTATAACATGGCAATTATTTGAACAGCATTTCTTTTTGAATTTTCTCTCTTATGTAAATATTATGTAGTATATATGTTGAAAAATATAAGGATAGTTAACACAGTCAAAGTCTGTTGATTTCATTCATTAAGGAAATTAAAATCATGAAATGGTTCAGTAGGTAAAGGTACTAAAAGAAGATTGCAAAACAAAAACTAAAAAAAATTTTAAAAACAGTTAAATATGTAATAACAAATTGAAGAAAGGATTATCTTATTTATCCTATTTCCTATATGCTACATCAGTTTTCTCATCTTGGTATTGGAGCAATTATAAATCAAGATTATTTTTCCCTTGAAGAGACAGAATTCCCTTTATTTCTACTTATTATTCATTTTCATACGTATATATCTTTATCTCCATGCTAAAATGTCTCATGTGCTGAGTGTTTGTTTTTGTTCCTCTAGGTGATATAAATATGACTGAACAGATAAAGTGCTACTTGCACAAATTTGAGCACCAGAATTCAAGTCAACTTGTAATTCAAAACTCTGTAAGTTACCTATTCATAAGTTGTAAATTATTCTGAGTAGTGTGAACAATATCCTGTCTTATCATTCTGCTTATCCCAGAATGAGAAACATCACTCTCTGTCTACAGTACCATATAAAATGCAGAATCCACTACTCAGGAGATAGATACCAGGAATCGTAGACCAAATGTTTCATAGATTATATTAAATTGTGAGTTCCAGATTTGGCAAGAGACCTTTCTCAATAAATAAATTAAAAAAAATCATGAAAGCTACTTAATGAAGCTCTGGCCTCCATGTATATATTCCTGCAGGTTCACATGCACATACAATCAGATGAAAACACACACACACACACACACACACACACACACACACACACACACACAGACATACATACATACATACATACACACAGAAAAGCATATAAAATAATAAAGTAAACTAAACATGATATATTCTGAGATTTATTATTTTTGATATAAATTTATGAAATAATATTGCAATAGGATTATGCACAATTTCTTCTGTGAGCACAGATAAAACAAGCTAAAACGTCTTGAGGTCAGTGAGAAAAATCTTTCAGAGTGGCACAACAGTGGAAGACATTAGTTCAAACCAAAGTCATCCCTCTTAAACCATACTAGGCATCTCAACTATAATAACTGTGCTTTTTACTTCCTATAGTTTTATTTAGTTATGTCCAACTATTGTTTGAAAATATTAAATAGAAAACTCTGTAAGTTACCTATTCATAAGTTGTAAATTATTCTGAGTAGTGTGAACAATATCCTGTCTTATTATTCTGCTTATCCCCGAGTGAGAGACATCAGTCTGTCTACAGTACCCACATGCAATAGGCTACACCGCACATATTACTCTTCCAGTAGTCTTCTCACTGATCAGATCAACCCTGATGGCATCTGAATATTCTGCCTCAATTGGTCCTGCTTTTCATTATAATAGCTTCAGAAAACCAAATAGTAAATAGTGATGGTGGTACTTTGGGAAAAGAAACTCTAAAGAGGCTAAATAATTAAAAGATTAATATATAAAGAATAAATTAAAAATTAGACTTAATTTTAAAATATAAAAATAAGATGTTAACTTATACTAGGATGTATGGTAAGAAAAACATACCAAAGCTATCAAGAAAAAAATAACATAAATGTTATTCCTATTATAGTTCCTTCAACTGGAAAAAAGAAGTTTCCTACTATGTATAGTTTTGGTTTCAGGCAATAACCCCAGGCTTTGGACTGACTGCAATTCCTATTACTAGAGGAGACATATTTTGAATGAAGGGAAATGAGACTGAAGGGAAAATCAAATTTCATGAGATTTTCATACCATGTTCACTACAGGTAGTGTTCATTCAAAATGGCCTCCTGCCCATGCTGGTTGAAGCTACAATATGGATACATTAATTCACATTATTTCACATTTGCAAAAGTTATAATGTAAATCTGTGAGAAGCAGTAATTTTCAGAACAACAAGCTCCTTGTGTAAAGTGTCTGCTGTTATTAGGACTTACAGATAAACAACAACAACAACAACAACAACAACAACAACAATTAAGTAAGTACATTATTACAGAAATCAGAGGAGACTGATAACCTTCTAGTTAAAACTTAAGCACTTAGAAAAGGTGTTTGAATTTGAGCCTGGGTGTGAAGACCTAAAGAAAGGAAGCACCAATTCTCATCCCAAAGAGGGCATGTGGACATAGCAACTTAAAGATGACATGTACATATCCCTTCCTCCTTCTCATGCTCTATTAAGGCTTTTAAAGCTCTAGTCTGTCTATATTGACCAGTCCAATGAGTTATTTTCTCAGACTACAGAATCAAATATTCATGTCCTTAAGACACATGATCACAGATACATCCAACATTAATAGTTTATCTAATATTAAAATTATGCCTTATCTAAGTCAAATAAACTGTGGCTATTCACCATTTTAGCAACTGCCATTTGTACATTTGCAGATTCAGAAATTGAATTTGGTTAGTCCATCTTCAGGTCTATTTGCTTTAGGTGGCAATATTCATAAAGGACATAAGATTATTCCTTAATAGAGAAGAACACTTATATCAACTTGTCAGTCCATTTCCCCCTGGGCAATAGCCTGGAAACTGAACAAGGCTGGGACAGTCATATTGATAAAGACTTTAAAATGAGTTATTATAATAAACCCATTCAACTGTGTATAAAATACAAAATAGAATAATAATTATATGTATTGTCAGAGTCTGCAGTAGAGCTAAAAATAAATGCATGCATATTGTTCTCCAATGCTTTTTGTGACTTTTCTACTGCAATGTAAAAACTATTCCTGCTTCAGACCTTAGAAAAACTGAGTAAAATTGAATGAGTGATTTTGGTATGAATGTTTTTGATAAAGAATTTTCCAAAGATATAAAGATGGATTTTTTTGTTGCTACAAACACAAAATTTGAAGTTGTGAAAATTTTCTCAAATATATAAAAATATTAAATTGAAAGTATGCTGTAAACATTTAGATATAAACTTTGTTAATGTTTTTGTTAATGTTTTCTTGCAATTCTTTCATCCTTTTATACACACATTGGTACATAAACTTACATTGTGTAATAAACCTGGATTGTAGCTGGAGATAAATCACTGTATATGTACCTATCACTGTATATGCCCCCCCCCCTCTCTCTCTCTCTCTCTCTCTCTGTCTCTCTCTCCGTACATGGGCTTTATATTTGAAGGCTTTTGATGTGAATTTGTGTTATGCCTGCCATCATTTCCCATAATTATTAATATTATTGGATAAAATGCCCTTTTACATGTGTTAATGTCACTTTCTTATTTGTAAAATATAACTTCAAAGATGTAGAAATTTTGTGTTAGTAACATGCATATTCTTGCATTTGGAATTAAATGTGGATATTTATGTTTTCCGAAGTTTATCGTTCAAGCATCACTTTCCTACCCTTCTTAAAACTTATTAAAATATTTTAAGAGGTTACCTTGTAAGAAAAAACATATATTGCATATACACATATATCTGTATTATGTTTGTAAAATTTATTTATTTATTTAGCCTAATTGTTCCTTATTTTAATCATATTTTGTTCTATGTTGTTACTGTTATCTTACTTAATTGTTAATGATATTTATTAATAAAATAAAAATGTATTTTCCTCTTGTATTTATTTTATTAGTGATTTGTTGAATTATATTAGCGCTATCTAACACTGAGAATTGCCATTGCCCAAGTTCTTTATTCAGAATCTATAATAGAATAGTTGGGATAAGCCACATGCAACCATCTGTGCTTCATATATGAAGTTCCTATTCAGGCTCATACTATTAAGGCTTGGTATGCAGATGGTTGGACTACTTAGACAGATGTTTAAATATGTTGGAAATGGGGTCCAGTCTGGGAAAGCCAAGTTAATATATGCTTGTCTTGGAAGCACATATTTTGTCCAACCTTTTATGTCTTTTTTGTTTCTGGCCACCCAAAAATTAGTGAACAACAATGCTCTTTCATGCTTCTGTGATGGTGTTATGCCTCACTACTACAGGGAACAATGTTACTGGTTATCAGTTGCAGGAAATATTTTAAAAGAACTTGCATGTTCTCACACTTGTGCTGGCAACTATCTGCCCTGGTTGCCTTGCTGGTCATGCACGGGCAAGCGATGGCCAACCTATTTTATTGCGTGGAGACTCTCTGGCCCAGAGCTTCTGAAACATCTTCACATAGCTCACTAAGTAACCAAGAGTGGGTCACTACCACACCAGCCCCAGTCTTCAAATACCCCACTTCCTTTGTGGTGCACATCTGGCAAACCCACGCTTTGCCACTGTGTACCTTCCTCTCTTGAATCCAGATGAGCCTCCGAGTGAAGGAAAACACACCACAAATTTAGTTCAGAAACAATAATAACTCAATCTCTAGGCACAACTAAAACCTAATCTTTTTTTTTTTTTTTTTTTTTTTTTTTTTTTTTTTTTTTGGTTTTGCGAGACAGGATTTCTCTGTATAGCCCTGGCTGTTCTGGAACTCACTTTGTAGACCAGGCTGGTCTCGAACTCAGAAATTGCCTGCCTCTGCCTCCCAGTGCTGAGATTAAAGGCGTGTGCCACCACGCCCAGCACTAAAACCTAATCTTGTAAGCCTTATTAAATTCCGATTCCTCAGGTGGCAAATCCTTGCAGATCTGCCATGATACCAGGATACTCTAGCAGCTACATTTTACCCATAAGCTGTCGCCTTTCCTAAAGAACCTAACTCTCTCCTGCTTTCTCTCTTCCTCTGTCCAATCCGGAAGTCCCACCTACTTGCCCAATGATTGGCTCCTTTCTTCATTAATTGGTTCACAAGAAGCTACCTGAGTAGTGACTCATTCCTCATTCCAGACAACCTCTCCCTAAAGAACAGAATTAAAATAAAGATACAGGCTGCACAGAACGATCCATAATAGTCAGAACCATCCACAACAGTTATCTGTGGATTCGGATCACAAAAAAATGGGAGCCAAACTTAATTCTTAAAATAGCTACGCTATTGATGAGAAATGCATAATCACTCCCCAAACACTTATATATGTGTGAAAAAATTATATAGGTGTATAGATACACATATTCTCACGTTTCGCATTTAAGCATATAGATACAAAGACAAATTTGCAGCATTTCCTCATAGCTCAATCAAGTAGAAAATATTTTTCCTAACTTTCTTGAATTAAATATTAAATAATTTGCTTTTAAAAAGTCATCAAAAGTACTGTATATGAAATAAGGTCAATAAAAATTTCTACATATGTTCAATGCAAATAACTTTTTAAGATTTTTTTAGCCTGTCATTTATCAGATCTACTGATGTGAATTCAGTGTGTCTGTATTTAATCCTACAGATAAGGATTTTTATTTTTCTCTCCTTTTCTCTTCCTTATATAGCAGACATTTCTGTGAAAGTCCGTTCCCCAAAAGAGAGGGTCCTTGGTGTATAGATAAAGAAAGTGTTCAACAATGAAAAAAAAAAAAAAAAAAAAAAAAAAAAAAAAAGCTCCTCCAATGTGCCCATTTAAAGAAAACAGGAAAAGCTAATCCAAGACATTTTTTTCTAGCCTTCATATGTCTTTATCTAGGTTCTAGGAAGAACAGAGAAATATATAATAGGTGGTGCTTTTTTCCATCAAAAGGGCAAATGTAAAAAGAATGATACAGATTAGAGAGTTTGTTAGTCTTTCTTCTGCACATTTTATTTTGTTTACAGCTTGATTAAACATGAACTTGTTTACAAATAAGGAAAATAAAAAATTAAATGAGTTTCACTTTTGACAGGATTCCCAAGCAGAGATATAAAAATTAATAGCACAGATATAGAAGGGAAACATGGTTAAATTTGTGCTTTGTGTTTCAGATAGACCTCAGTGATGAATTAGCCATTAACAATTTTTATTAAGGCCAACTATAAGGAATAAATATTTTGCATTAAGTTATTTTGAATCTTTTATGCTTACAAAGCTTTAGCATTTATTTTTGCACCCCATACTTTTATTGTTGACTGCATCTGCCTTTGTTCTTTCAAAACATATTTTAATGGAAGAACTCAGAATTTCTTGGCAAAAAACACTTAGAGTATATATGGCTAGGTAAGTATCTAATCTAGGTAAGAATCCAAGCTTTGAAGACCTTTCCTATCAGACTGTATTCTTTTATCTGACTTCAAAAAAGCACTTCCTGAGCTGTGACACATGTTCCCAGTAGTTGTGAGTCATAAGTAAGAATGGACAGTAAGGGCAGCTGGAAGGGTGACAAACTCAGGAACACTGGAATCCAGGCACACAACAGTGCCTGCTCTACCATCAAAGCTGAGGTCTGTTGGCTTTTCTGTCTCTCTCCCTGAATAATGGGCTATATCAATCAGTCACATGCTATATCTTTCATCCATGTAAAGACAGTCTGAAAATTAATGTCTGAGAAGAATTCATGTTGGTCCTGTACATTTTTTTACCAGTACTAAGAAAAACTACTAAAAATAGTCCTTTTCACTATCGTTTTCTTAAGTGCCTGAATCTGAAAAATAGTCTTTACAATGATTGCTTGCTATATGTCTTCAAATAAGCTAAATTGCCTTTTATTTTCTTGTGCTTCATTGAAAGCATCTTTTTAAATTTAGATTCATCTTTATATTTTGAGTATTTTGGGAGCAATTTTCATACTTACATAATACTACTTCAGGGGATTTTAGGTTCCTTGCACATAAATATGTGAATAATTATTTACTTTGTGTAATTATGTGTGTGTGTACTCAAGTGCATTTGTTTGTGTTTGTGTGTGTGTGTGTGTGTGTGTGTGTGTCAGAGAGAGAGAGAGAGAGAGAGAGAGAGAGAGAGAGAGAGAGAGAGAGAGATTGAAGAGCTCAAATGTAATCATATACGCCATAATGTGTATGTGAAAATCAGAGAGCACTTACTAGGAAGTTAGTCCTCTCTCTCCCTTTTTGCTGAGCTGAGTCAGTATATCAGTATCTGTATTATCATGCTGCAGTTGCTTATTGGAGCTTCCAGGCTTATTCTCCTGTCTCTATTTGTCACCTCACCATAGGACTGTCAATGCTACAGATGCACACATTTGTACCTGCCATTTTGTGTGCTTTCTGTGGAATCAAATCCAGCCACCCTTGGCAAATACTATAAATCGGTATCTATAACCTGGGGCTATAAAATAGTTTATTTGAAAGGCACTTTTCACCATTGTTCTAATAGAGCAAAATGAACAGTTTTTGTAAGTAATTGAATGGTAGTAACAATCAAACCACCATCCTTACCATTTCTGGAAGCAGAAATCTATGAGTGGAAATTAATTTCCTATAGCTTTCCTGTAGGAAAAATAAATAAAATCTGTGGCATTCACACAATACTGAGAATGCAGAAACTATTTATGAGATGCAGACATTAATAGAAGGCATGCTTTGTTCTGAAGATATTCATTCTGACTAGATACCACTAGACAAAATTTTAACTTATATGTGTGTAAAACTATGAAAGAGAAGCATAATTTTTAGTAAACTCTTAATGAAAGAAATGGTCCTCAAGGACCCGGCTACGAATGGATCCAATCTGTACTTCTATTCACATGATTTCCACAGCAGGGAGAAAGAAGCCAGGTTCCCCTGGGGATTATGACACAGTCAATATAAAAGCAGTGAGTGGTCTTCTGTAGTAAGGCCACAAAGAATACAAAAGCAAAAACACTCATTTTGAAATTAATTAATAATTCTTAGATGCTTATGTTTGAAGCCGTTCTAATATTTTGAAATAGTGAAATAAACTTTCTCTCTGTAAAATGTTCAGGTATAATGGTCTGTGTAACAGGTGAAGTTAACCAGAATTTTAGATTTGTGTGATATAAGTTATTTATGCATTCATTTAGTCAAATATTCCTTTTATATTTTCTCATTCTTTTCTTTTGTTTTGCTTTAGTTCATTTTGAAACAGCCTCATTTAATAGCTCAGGCTAGACACACACCCCAGGCTAGAGGCAAAATCAAGACACTGCTCCCCTCTGCTTTTGGGGTACTAATCATTCCTTTATGTGGTTTCTATTAGATATTTTCTTTATTTACATTTCCAGAGTGACTAAACACTAAAATGCTAAGATACCTAGTGTAAATACTTCACTGAGGACTGATTTAATTTTATTCAAGTATCTGAAAACACTACTAAACCTAGGAGACAGAATTTTCTGCATCATATCAAATATGGGGTACAGTGTTGAAATTAAAACTTGTAGTGTTAACTTTGTGGCCTTGGACAAGTCAGTCTCTTTATAAAATGTTCCTTTTGTGAGAAAATGGACTCAATGGAATATCAATTCACTTTTTGAATATTAGAATTAAATTGGACAATGTCTATAGTGCAACATAAAGTAGTATAAGAATATATTTGATAAACATTTGCTAACTTCATTAGTTATATTACACTAGATGTGAATTCTTTTTTCTTTATATATTTTAAAATTTTTATTAATTAATTAATTTTTACACTTCATATTTTATTACTCTCTTCCCCTGTTAACCCTCAGACTGTTACACATCCCACACCTCCTCCCCACACCCCTGTCTCCAAGTGGATGCCCCTATCCCCCCTCCACCTGACCTGTAAACTCCCTGGGGCCTCTAGTCTCTTGAGACTTAGGTTCATCATCTCTAAATGAAGACAGACCATGAACTCCTCTACATATGTGTGTTGGGGGCTACATATCAGCTGCTGTATGCTGTCTAGTTGGTGTTCCAGTATCTGAGAGATCTCAGGGGTCGAGGTTAATTGAGACTGCTGGTCCTCCTTCAGGTTTGCCCTCCTCAGCTTCTTCTAGCTTTTTCCTAATTCAACCACAGGGGTAAGCAGCTTCTGTCCATTGGTTGGGTGCAAATATCTGCATCTGATTCTTTCAGCTGCTTGTTGAGTCTTTCAGAGGTCATGCTAGGTCTCATTTTGTGAGTGCTCTGTAGCCTCAGTAATTGTGTCAGTCCTTGGGACCTCCCCTTGATCTGGATCCCACTTTGGGCCTCTCATTGGACCTTCTTTACCTCAGGGTCCTCTCCATTTCCAACCCTGTAATTCTTTCAGACAGGAATAATTATGAGTGAGAGTTTTGACTGTAGGATGACAACCCCATCCCTGACTTGATGCCCTGTCTTCCTGCTGGAGGTTGGCTCTATAAAAGCTCTCTCCCTACTGTTGTGCATTCTCCCTTTCCCATTACTTCCTCATGCAGATCATTCCCCCATTCCTCCCTCTCATTTTCCTTTGAGAAATGGAAGCCCCATCCTACCCCACCCCCTACCACTGGTTATCACCAGCTTTACCTCAGCAACCCCCCACACAAGGCCCTGGTGCTTCAAGCCCCTTCAGGACTAGGTGTATCTTCTCACACTGGGGCCATACAAGGCAGCCCAGTTAGCAGAACTGGATCCACAGTCCCCTCTCACATTGTTGGGGAAACTGTGTAAAGACCAAGCTGCACATCTGCTTCATATGTACATGGATCTTAGGTCCACCCATGCCTGTTCCATGGTTGATGGTTCAGTCTTTAGGAGCCCTAAATGGCTGGGGTTGTCTCTGGTGGCCTTGAGGGGAGATCCTGTCCTCTTTGAGTACTTCAATCCTTCCTGTAACTCTTCCACATCACTTCACAAGATCCATCCAATGTTTGACTGTGGTCTCTGCATCTGTTTCCATATGCTGCTAAATGGAACTACTCAGAGGATAGCTATTCTAACCTCCTGTCTGTAATCACTAACAGAGTATCATTAATAGTGCCAGGGATTGCTTCTTGCCAGGGGATGGTCTCAATTTCAGGCCTTCATTGGTTGGTCATTCTCTTTATCTCTGTTCTATTGTCTACATCCTGCTGTGGATGTAAACACATTGTTGATTGAAGATATTTTTGGGTGAGTTTCTGTCCTTATGCCTTCACTGGAAGTCCTACCTGGCTACAGGAAGTGGCTACATCAGGTTCCATATCCCCCACTGATAGAAGTCTCAGGTAGAGTTGCCATAGATACTCTCTGTCTTCCCTTCATCCAAGGTCTTTGTTACATTCTAGAGTGCTTCACCCATAAGCAATTCTCATTCTATCTATCGTGCTCTCCTTTTACCTGATCCTCCTTTCCCCTAACAGGGTCCCATTCCCATCCCCTCTTCCTCCCAGTTTCCTCCATACATTTCCTCCATTATCAATTTGATTTTTTTTCTTCAATGATAGAGTCAAACATCCTACCTTGGTACTTCTTTGTTATTTAGCTTCCAGGGGTCTGTGGATTGAAGGATAATAATCCTGGATTTTATGACTAATATCCACTTATAAGTGAGTATATACCATGCATATCATTTTGGGTCTGAGGTACCTCACTTAGCATAATATTTTATAGTTTTATTCATTTGCCTGCAAAATTCACAATGGCCTTGTTTTTAATAGTGAGTAGTAGTCCATTGTGTAAATGAACAAATATTTTTTTTTTTTATCTATTCTCCAGTTGAGGGGCATATAGGTTGTTTCTGTGTATTATAAATAAAGCTGTTATGAACATACTTAAGTAAGCATCCTTGTAGGGATGCTGGATCATTTGAGGGTATAAACTCAGGAGTGACTGTTGAGGTAGAACTATTTCAAATATTCTGAGAAAATGCTAAATGGATTTTCAAAGTGGTTGCACAAGCAATGGAGGAGTGTTACCCTGGCTACTCGTTCTTGCCAGCATGTATTAACCCTTGAGATCTTTATCTTAGCCATTCTAATGGGTATACAGGAGAATCTCTGGGTCATTTAAATTTGCATTGGTTTGTATGTCATTTTTAACTGGGTAATTTGTGTTGGTGGAGTCTAAGTTCTTGATTTCTTTATGTATTTTGGATAATAGCCCTCTGTCAGATGTAGGGTTGGTGAAAATTTTTTCTCCAATCGGTAGGCTGTCATTTAGCCCTATTAACAATGATCTTTACCTTACAGAAGCTTTTCTGGTTCATGTGGTCTCATTTATTAATTGTTGATCTTAGTGCCTGAACTATTGATGTGTTCAGGAACTTGTCAACTGTACTGAGGAGTTCAATCTTATACCTCAGGTTCTGTTCTATTAGACTCAGTATATCTGAATTTTTGTTGAGGTCTTTGATCCAGTTGAACTTGGGTTTTGTGTAGAGTGATAAATATGAATCTGTTTGCATTCTTCTACATGCAGACATCCAGTTAAACCAGCACTATATTTGAAGATGGTCTCCCTTTTTTTAATGTATGGTTTTAGCCTTTTTTTTTTTTAAATCAAGTGTCAGTAGGTGGGCAGTTACTTTTTGG
The DNA here is from genome assembly GCA_902729485.2 of Mus minutoides. Taxonomy (NCBI): domain Eukaryota; kingdom Metazoa; phylum Chordata; class Mammalia; order Rodentia; family Muridae; genus Mus; species Mus minutoides. Next base: position 2,267,198 of record LR749580.1, read on the forward strand.
GTCTTCAATTCTATTCCATTTATCAATCTGTATGTTTCTATACTCATACCAGTTTTTACTTCTATTGTTCTCTAGTATAGCTTAAATTCAAGAATGTTGATACCACCAGAATTTCCTTTAATGTTCAAGATTGCTTTAAATATACTGGGATTTTTGTTATTCCATATGAAGGTGGGGATGATTCTTTTAAGGTCTAGAAAGAATGGTGTTGGAATTTTGATGGGAATTTTATTGAGTCTGTAGATTTCTTTTGTTAAGATGACCATTTTCACTATGCTAACCCTACTGATCCATGAGCATGGGACATCTTTACATCTCCTCATATCTTCCTCAATTTCCTTTTTCAGAGACTTAAAGTTCTTGTCATACAGATCTTTCCCTTACTTGACTAGAGTTACCCCAAGATATTTTATATTATTTGTCGATATTGTAAGTGATATTGTCACCCTACTTCTTTCAGCCTGTTTATTATTTGAATAAAGGAGTTAATTTTGTATCTAGCATCTTTGATAAAGGTGTTTATCAGCTCTAGGAGGTCTCTGTTTGCCAGTTCCAGAATGGCTGAGTAAGGATATGTGTGATACAGTTTCTGCCCATTGATGGGCTCTGAACTAGGTTGACCTTAAACTCAGAAATCTAGATGCCTTTGTGACTCTGACATTTTGGCTAATTGGTACAACTGCATTTGTACTTTTAGGTCCATGAAGTCCCGCAAACAATTTATATTGCATCCTTATATTTTGCATAGTTGAGAAATCTTGTTTATATATTCCTGAAATTATGTATTCAGAGTTATTTCTCATAGCCTGAGGATCACAACATTCACTACCTTTCTGAGGAACAACCAGACATATCCTGCTGCTTATAAAGCAGACATTAATCTTGGCAAGGAGAACATTTCCCAAAAGAGGAAACATAAAGTAAATTATTTCTTTTATTATACAAATAATCTCCATGCCTATAGACACTATCCACAGTCATGGAGGCCCACACCCTGATGGCTTTGTTTCAGGGATGGAATCATGTCACACCACCCCTTTCATGGCCACACAGGACTCAGCAATATTTTGCTGAAAACAGACACTTAATAGGGTACATGATGTTTTAACAGAGTTTAAATGGAACCCCATAAACAGTGAGAGTCATTCCTGCATTGCCAAACCATGCAGCTTTTGATTTTTCATTTCCCTTTGCTTATCTTTGATGGTATTTGCTTATCCTTGCTGATCTTCATTGGTCTTCACTGCATAGAGGGAAACACACCAAAGAACTCCTAGTAGTATTCTGGCTAATTCTGGCTGATTATGGTATAGAATCACCCCCAAGAACTAATTCTAAACAGATGCACAATATCCTTTTCCTTTTAACATTCTTTCTTCCCTACCTCTGGTTAGTAGGTAGAAGGGAGCTTGAATTATTTAAGAACTCTAAATAAAAGAGTTGTTGATAAATCAAAGCCTACAGAAAAGCGTTTTCCAGCCCTTTATTGGAGATCATAGCTATCATTTTTTTTTTTTTTTTGGCTGAGATGCATTTCTTGCATACACTAGAATGATGAATTATGTTCATGCATCCATTTTGTTACCTTATTGTGTAACAGAGCTCATTTATGTTGAGAGATATTAATAACCAATGATTGTTAATTCCTATTATTTTGAAGTTGTTTGTGGTAGTGTTTGAGTGTGTGTTTCTCTTTTATTGATTTTAATGGTGTGAAATTATTTATTTCTTGCATTTTTTTTTTTTTAAGTATAGTTAGCCTCACTGTGTTAAAGTTTTCCTTCTGCTATCCTCTGTGGGGCTGGGTTAGTAGAATATTTTGGTTTCTACATCTATGAGGACTTAATGTCATGCTGGGTTTAGTAGCCTTGGCTGACATTTGTGGTGTCTTAAGTTCTGAAAATCATCTGGCCAGGCCCTCCTAAGTTTGAGTCTCTGTTGAGAAGTTGGAGAGAATTCTGATAGTTCAGACTTTATATGTTACTTGGCCTTTTTTCCTTGAATTTTTGAATGTTCTGTCTTTGTTCTGTATATTTAGTGTTTTGATTATTATGTGGCAGGAGAATTTTTTTTTTTCTGGTTCACTTCTTGTGATCTCTATGCTTCTTTATATTTATAGGGATCTCTTTCTTTAGGTTAGAAAATTTTTCTTCCAGGATTTTGTTCAATAAGTTTTCTGGCCCTTTGAGCTAAGAATCTTCTTTATATTTGTTTGCTTCCCATTTTAATGACTCTACCTCTTGAGTGTATCTTCCTGTATTTCTTTAAGAGATTTATTAACTTCTTCTTTAAAGGCCTCTATAAAATTTACAATATTGTATTTAAGTTCCTCTTCTTGTTCTTCAGGTTCATTAGGAATTCCAGCGCTTGCTGTAGCAGAATTACTGGTCTCTGGTAGTACCATCTTGGTCTGCCTCTTGTTCATTGTCGTTTTGTTTTATGTTGTCCTTTAGGTATCTTTTTTTTTTTTTTTTTTTTTTTTTTTTTTTTTTTTTTTTTTTTTTTTTTTTTTTTTTTTTTTTTTTTTTTTTTTTTTTTTTTTTTTTTTTTTTTTTTTTTTTTTTCTTTTCTGGTGTTAGATGGATGATCCTTATGACAATAAGACTTTTTTTGTAAGGCACGAGGAGATATAGCCCCAACAATGGAGGTCAAGGGAGCTGACTCTGCTGGCTGTGCCTCAGGCTGACCCCACTGTGAAGGGATTGGTGGGGCAATGTTCCAAACTGGCTCTTCTTGGGGAACCCACAGGCCTCCAAGGAAAAGCTGTATGCTCCTGTTTCCTGCAAGGCTCCTACGTACCGAAGGGTAAGACATAGGCAGACAATGGATGTCAGAGGGCAGTGTGAAGCTCACCTTTGCCAGCTATACCCCAGAAAAGACCCTACTGTGAAGGGATTGGTGGGACAGGGTTTCAAGCTGTTTATTCTTGGGGCTAAGCAGGCATTCTCAGGAACATAGGACACTCTCAGGCTCCCACAAGGTGACTCAGGACAGAGGGACAAGGCCAGATTCAAAGAATGTAGGTCAGCAGTCTGTATGTGACTTCTCCATGGTCCATATGTGGATTCTTCCAGAAACAAACTGTTCTATAGGCATGAAATTAAACAGTGCTTAGTCTTCATGAGTGGTTTATGGGGGAAATAAAGAGCAAAGGAAGTGGATATGGAATCCTGCAAATTGGTGGTTTTTCTATGAGAAGAAATAATTTTAAAAGTATTATTTATCAATTGAGCACTTTCAAATCTTAGCCTAATGATATTTAATTTGGCCATCTATCATTATTAGCTAAGGGTAGTCTTCATTGAATTCTGATTGTAAATGAATCATTAAAGATATTTTGTCTCTTTGATTTCCTTTTCTAAGAAATTGCAGTTTCACAATTAGTCTTGATTGATGCACATTGGGACACATCTTTCATTAAAGAAAATTGAAATAAGAAAGCATCTTCAATAAATAGTGCTGGTATAACTGGCTATCTGTATGTAGAAAGGTGAAAATAGACCCATATTTGTCACCTTGCACAAAGCTCAAGTCTAAGATGATCAAGGGCCTCAACATAAAACCAGATTCACTGAATCTAATAGAAGAGAAAGTGGGAAAGATTCTTGAACTCAATGGCACAGGGGGAAATTTCCTCAATAGAACTCCATTGGCTCATGCTCTAAGAACAAGAATTAATAAATAAGACACCATGAAAGTAGAAAGCTTCTGTAAGGCAAAGGACATAGTCAATAAGACAAATCAGCAACCTACAGATTGGGAAAAAAATCTTCCTTAACTCCACATCCAATAGATGTCTAATATCCAAAATATATAAAGAACTCAAGAAACTAACCAGCAAAAAACCCAACAACCGAATCAAAAACTGGGGTATAAAACTAAACTGAGGATTCACACCAGGGGAATCTTTATTGCCTGAGAAGCACACACACACACACACAAAAAAAAAAAAAAAAAAAAAAAAAAAAAAAAAAAAAAAAAAAAAAAAAAAAAAAAAAAAAAAAAAAAAAAAAAAAAAAAAAAAAAAAAAAAAAAAAAAAAAAAAAAAAAAAAAAAAAAAAAAAAAAAAAAAAAAAAAAAAATCAAAGTCCTAATGATCAAAGAAATGAAAAACAAAATGACCCTGAGACTCTACCTCACACAAAACAGAATGGCTAAGATCAAAACCACAGGTGACAACACATGTTGGAGAGGAAGTGGAGGAAGAGGAAAACTCCTCCATTGTTGGTGGGATTGAAAACTGGTACAACCACTCTGGAAACCAATCTGAAGGTTCCATAGAAAATTGGAAATAGATCTACCTGAAGACCCAACTATAACACTCTTGGGAATATACCCAAAAGATGTCCCACCATGCCACAGGAGCACATGTTCCACTATGTTTATAACAGCCTTGTTTGTGATAGCCAGAAGCTGGAACCAACCCAGATGTCCCACCAGAGAAGAATAGATACAGAAAATGTGGTTCATTTACAGGGTGGAATTCTACTCAGCTATTAAAAACCAGGACAACCTGAGTTTTGCAGGCAAATGAATGGAACTAGAAAATATCCTGAATGAGGTAACTCAAACCCAAAGGACATGCATGGTATGTACTCACTAATAATTGGATATTAGCAAAAAAAAAAAAAAAATTTAAAGTACAGAAAACCCAAGATACTGTCCAAAGAACACAAAAAGTCAACAAACTAAAGGGCCCAACTGAAGATGCCTCAGCCTGGCTTGGGAGGGAGAAGAAAACATTCATAAGTTGGGAGGAAGGGAGGGACCTGCAAGGGAAAGTAGACAGGGGAGAAGGGAAAGAGTGGAGCCTGATCTGGTATGGGAGAGAGAAAAAGAGTGAAGCCCTGAAGGTCAGCAGAAAAAAGGAAAACAGGCAACCTCATGAGGTAGGAGATGAGGAGACCCTCCAGAATTCACCAAAGACCTGAGATGTGAGACTTTCAGGACTCAAAGAGAGGGACCTGAGATAAAATGCCTGACAGTAGGGAGAGAAGAGTCTACCTTCAGCAGAAAGACAGGGCATCAAGTGAAGGATGGGGTTGCTATCCCACAGTCAAAACTCTGACCCATAATTCTTCCTGTCTGAAAGAATTGCAGGGACAAAATGTAGAGGATCCTGAGAAATAGGAGGTCCAGAAACTGTTCTAAAATGGGATCCTGCTCAAGTGGAGGTCCCAATGTCTGATACTATTACTGAGGCTATAGAGTACCCACAAAAAGTCACCCATCCTGACTGTCCTCCAAAAGACCCAACAGGCAGCCAAAAGAGTCAGATGCAGATATTGTCACCCACCCAATGGACAGAAGCTGCTAACCCCCATGGTTGAATTAAGGAAAATCTGGAAGCTGAGAATGAGGGTGACCCTATAGGAAGTCCAGCAGTCTCATCTTATACCTCAGAGATTTCTCAGACACTTGACCACCAACTAGACAGCATATACCAGTGATATAAGCCCCCACACACACACACATATATAGCCAAGGACTGCCAGATCTGTGTTCAATTAGAGAACATGGAACTAACTAACCCTCAAGAGCCTAGAGGCCCTGGGTTGTTTAGAGGTCTTTTGGCATGGGGAGTGAGTGTTGGGGACATCATCATTGAGACAGTGGTGGGAAGGAGGTATGGGATTTAGATCAGTCAGAGGGTGGACCAGGAAGGAAGTAAAATCTTGAGTATAAAATAAATAAATAAATAAATAAATAAATAAATAAATAAATGTTTAAATTAAAAAAAATTGAAACTGTGAGTTAAATAAAGAAGGCATACTATAAATATGTGTTGATTTAAATATTAGGATAATTTCTTTCTTACTTTTAATTTATTTTGGCAATCAAATATACCTTCTATGGGACATTAAACACAGTCACAGATTAGCCAGGCTGTAAAGGAGAAGGAAAATTCGTACCTATTACTTATCACTGTGCATTAGTCACATAACCATGACATTTCACCTAAATTCAGCCATGCTCCTAAGGTATCTGAACTAAAGCAACATGGTATTTTAAAATTTCTTCGATAATTATTCAAAATATGGTTAAGAAAGAAAAGTGTCAAAAATTGAGGAACTGTGTAGAGGACTTGTCAGGAACCACAAGATATAGATATAAATATACATCATAGGAAAGAACTTTTTCCAAATCATTAGGTTACTTCATATCCAAACACTGTACATTGAAGTAGTATCCAACAAATATCTCGCAACTGAGTAAAGGAATAATATATTTGAAGCTAAAATCGAGGCTCAATGGCAGAAATTCCTGAAGATGATGCCATGAGTATCTCTTTCAAAGCAAGTGGATTCTTGTATTTTCTCAGGAATTTCTCACAAAGCCTTCCTTCCTAGCTCATGTGCAATTCTGGATGACCAGAATTACCTTCTTTAAGACCGACTCCTTCCAACATGGTATTATTTCATTATAATTACCATTACAGTCCTGGCAAGGGATTCTGCTTCGTTTTCTGAGTTACAATTCCCTCTTGACTGTGTTTAAACTGTCTTTGGATTCATAGGTCTGGAAAATTTAAACAATCCAATTTAATGAAAAACAATTTTCATAGCCATCTGGCAATGGTCTGGGTATTTCTAGAAGTTAACTTTTTGCATATTAAACTTCTAAAAGAAATAATTAAATCAGTTTTATAATACTCACATGAATAGATTCAGCTTTGTATGCTCCCACCAGCCCGCTGATTTGTGTACATGTTGCATGTCCTTGGGAGGTTTTGAGTGAACTGGATCATTTATATAAATTATAATCGAAGGAGTATGAGAACTAAGAAATTTGGAACAGCATCTTGAGTAAGGTAGATACTTAGAGACTAAGAAATTAATCTCATCTTGTATTTTTTCATCAAGGCAACATTTAAATCAATTAATTATAATTTTGGAAAATTTCAAAGCTAGAAGGCTTTCAGAATGAAATCGTGTTTAGGTGATTACAAAGAAAGTTCTTTCTATTTAAGAAAGTATTTTCACAAAGTGCTACATTACAGGCTCCTTTAATTAGTGACTGCTCTATAGTTACTCTCAATGACAATGTCAGAATTAACAAAAAATTAAACATTCATTGATTAGTACAAATTGAGTTTTCTGGAACCTATTGTCTCTTAGAAACAAAGAACTATGCTATCCTATTTTTCGTTCTCTCTGCTAGACTATAATTTACAACTTTGCTAAATAATACATTGTTAGAATAAAACTGAAAATATCACAAACATATACAAATCTCCATTAAGTAGAAAGTTGTAATTTGATGAGTGTATTACTTAAAGGAATTAATTGTAATGATTTATATTTTTCCATGACTCATATAAAATGTATGACAAATAAACATCCAGAAAATATGATAATTTCCAAAGTAGCCTCAGTTGTCAAATTCTCATGAGACATTCATGAGAAGCAGTGCATGATGTATGGTCATAATCATGACTCTTCTTTCCTGATAATTCTGCAACTCTGGATATGACTATTAGCTATACCTTAAATTTTAATCCATATTTCTTTGAATGAAAGTGCTATAGCATTCAATGAATTGAGATGATAAGTTGCTGAAGTGATTGATTAAAGAGAAGGCATATAAGCTTTTCTTCCTCATGGAACCACTTAAATATTTTTAATGGAGCTAACAGCATTGAAAAAGTATATCTTGCTAAAGAATATAGTATTTATCAAAACAAATAAAACTACTTTGTTTGTTTAATCCAACTCTTGAAAAACTTAGCTCTCAGGAAGGCCAACTGCATTTTATCCCTGGTTTAACGAAACATGCATGTGGAACTTTAAAGAATAAGTGTAGCCGGGCATGGTGGCACACACCTTTAATCCCAGCACTTGGGAGGCAGAGGCAGGTGGATTTCTGAGTTCGAGGCCAGCCTGGTCTACAGAGTGAGTTCCAGGACAGCCAGGGCTATACAGAGAAACCCTGTCTCGAAAAAACCAAAAAAAAAAAAAAAAAAAAAGAAAAAAAGAATAAGTGTGAAAAAGCCAGCATTCACCACAATGATGTCTTTGAATCACAAGGTACATTTCTAACTGTAATTTAAAGCAGTAGCTTCTTAAACATTTGATTGGGCTGACATAACATTAGCCCTTTAAGCAAGTAGTTCAGCTAATGCAATAACAAAAATCTATCTTAAGAGGCAATGGCCTTTCACAATAGAAACAAATGTACTGTTCTCTATTATTTTATAATGTTCTTCAAATCTTCCTTTTCTTTACATTCATTTATTTTTGGCTTTTACTTCTATCCAGCTAACAATCATAGGGAAGCACAAAAGAAGTTTTCTGTCCCTGCAGCTTATCACTTCTAAATATCATAATCCTCTCAGTGGAACTATAATCATCTCTGGAGGAATTAAATGTGATGTCATTCAAGATTATGACATTAAGTGAGAAACAGACAATAATAAACTGAACATTATTAAGAGAAAACATCTCTGTCTTATAAAGAATATATTGTGTGCACACAGCATATCTGTTTTTAAGAAGGGGATCAAATTAAACAAGAGTAAATAAATGGAGAGAAGTATTACATTTCCATATATTAAAATTTCTGATGATTTGAATTGCAAAATCTTACGGATCCACTAAAGTCAGATTGATTTTTGGGCCTTTCAATCAGAAGGTTCACAGATATACATTTTACTTTATTGGTGATTGTCACACAATTTGACCATATTACTAACAAAAAGCTAATTCTAAAACTCTGACAGCGATTTGTTCAGAAGCTTCCCCAAATCACTATGCTCAGTTCTGCTTCTGAAGCTTCAGGTTGACTGCTTCCCAAGTAAGGTCAGAGTTCTGGGATTTACCGAGCTCTCAGGAGATCGCCGAGGGTGTGAAGATGGAGGATCATTGATGTGTGTAATGATGCTCAAAAGACTGCATTGTTTGTGAAACAGTTCTTTCTTTTTTGCCTGCAATCCACTAATAGAATTTTAGAGAAAATCATAATTTTAAGTTTGGTTTGGTATCAGATGGATGAATCCCATTCTATTATTTAGTTTTGATAAGGTTTTATTAACTCTTAGAAAGAGTATTTTTGATTCATATGCATGCAAATATTCTCTGCATGTATGTTTGTATAACATGTATGTTTATTACACACAGAGGCCAGGAAATGGAACTGGATATCCTAGAAATGGACTTATAGGCAACTGAAGGCACAGTGTGGGTGTTGGGAATTAAACTCAGGTTCGCTGGAAACAAAGCAAGTAACTTTATCTGCTGATCCGTTTCTCCAGCATCCAGACTCTAATTATAAAAGTCAGATTTAGTTTGACTGTAAGTACACATGTGAACCTGTATCTCAAAAATAAAGCTTATTAATTAACAGACAATAACAACCACAGAATAAAACATAACATGACACAAAAAGGTCAATCGCTAAGAGTATCTCAGAGGGCAAATCATAGAAAAAGACACCAGGTTTCAACTGTTTAACTATTATAGTTAATTTAAGTATTAGTGTTATTTAATGCCTATCTCATAAAAGATATTGAAAAAGAAATGTCAAGAAAAGAAAAAAGAAAGAAGTGGAAAGAATTTTCATCTATGCGTGATGTATGCTGAATGGTTATATGTCAACTTGAGATGACAAGGGTAATCTGGGAATGGGGGAGGGGACCCAAATGACAAAACTGTGTCCAAATGATTAGGCTGTACAGAATATTTTTTTAATTTTAATTTTTTCAATTATTTTATATCATTGATGTTTGAACATCTTATTTGTTATTTTATTTTCATTTCAGATGTTAAATCACTTCCCAGTTTCCCCTCCCCAAACTCTCTATTCCCTCCCTGCTCCCCCTGCCTCTATGAGGGTGCTCCCCCACCTGCCCACCCACTCCTGCCTCAATGCCTGAGTATTCCCTACCCTGGGAGCCTCAGCAGGTCCAAGGGGCTCCTCTCCTAGTAATGAACCTCTATTTGATATTGTCAAAAATAGGGGTAAACACAAACTCAACAAGACAAAAATAAAATAGCAGGCTGATCTATAATATTGTTGTTTTTACTATAATATCATTGTTCTGACTCAGACAGGTTTGCATGGAATTATGTTACTAGATTATAAATGTGTTGCCCCATGTGTACTCTTTGGTTGGTGGTTTAGTCCCCGGATCTTTGGGGGTCTGGTTGGTTGATATTGTTGTTCTTCCTTTGGGGTTGCAAACCACTTCAGCCCCTTCAATCCTGCCCTAAATCCTCCATTGGGGTCCCCAAAACCCCATCCCCCACACACTGTTTGGCTGCCTGAATCTGCATCTATATTGGTAAAGCTCTGCAGAGCTTCTAAGAGGACAGCTGTACCAGGCTCCTATCAGCAAGCACTTGATTTATTTATTTATTTACATTTTAAATGTTGTCCCCTTTCCCAGTCTCCCCTTTGCAACCCCCCACCACTCCCTTCTCCCCTTTGATTATAAGAGGGTAATCCCCCTGCATCACTCCTATACTCTTCCATAGGGATCCCCTGTGCTCAGTCCAATGGTTGTCTATAAATTTCTGCATCTGTCTTAGTCAGGTGCTGACAAATCCTCTCAGAAGACAGGTATACTAGGATTCTGTCTGCAAGCACTTCTTGACATCATCAATAGTGTTGGGTTTTGTTGTCTGTAGACGAGAAGATCTCAAGCCTGGATGGTCTCTGGATGCTCTTTCCTTCAGTTTCTGTTCCACTTATTGTCCCTGCATTTCTTTTAGACAGGGACGATGCTCAGTTAAAAAATTTGAGATAAGGGAGTAGTCCCTTCCTTCAACTGGGGTCTATACCTATTTACTGGAGGAGGTCTCTTCAGATTCTCTCTCCCCTTTGTTTAGACTTTCCATTGATGTCATCTGCACTGGATCTTGGGGGCCTCTCCAATCCTTGGCATCTGGGACTTTCTGGTGTTCCCCTGTTTCCTGCCTGTCTCCCCCACTGCTACAAATTTCAATTTATTCACCTGGCCCTATGGACTTTTTCCCAGTCTCTTTCCATATCTGAACCTGCCCCCCCTTTTTTTCTCCCCTTCCCCTTTCCCACCTTCCCTCCCTTTACCTCACATGATTACTTTGCTCCCTCTTCTAAGTGGTATTGAAGCATCCACAATTTGGCCTTTCTTCTTGTTAAGCTTTATATCATCTGTGAGTTGTATGAAGGATAATCTGAGCATTTGGTCTAATAACCACTTATCAGTAAGTAAATACCATGTATGTCCTTTTGGGTCTGGGTTGTTTTCTAGTTCCGTCCATTGGCCTGCAAAATTCATGAAGTAATTATTTTTAATAGCTGAGTAGTATTCCATTTTGTAAATGTACCCCCTTTTCTGTATCCATTCTTCCATTCAGGAACATCCAGATTGTTTCCAGCTTCTGGCTATTATATATAAGACTGCTGTGAACATAGTGGGGCACATGTCCTCCTCATATGTTGGAGCATCCTTTGAGTATATGCTAAGTAGTAGTGTAATTGGGTCTTCATGGGGGTAGAGAGCTAAACAGAATTTTCAACTGAGAATCTCTTATGGACAAGAAACACCTGAAGAAATGTTCACCATTCTTAGTCAGCTAGAAAATGTAAATCAAAATGACCCTGAGATTCTACCTTACACCAATCAGAATGGCTAAGATCAAAAGCTCAGGCAACAGCAGATGCTGGAGAGAATGTGGAGAAAGAGGAGCACTTCTCCATTGCTGATGGGATACAACCACTTTGGAAATCAGTCTGGCAGTACACAATTCTGTAGAGTTTTTTGTTTTTGTTTTTGTTTTTGTTTTTTTACATTAGTGATTCATATGGGAGGGCCCAGTCCACTGTAGACAGTCCCACTATTAGGCTGGTTCTGGGTTCTATAAGAAAGCGGACTGAACAAGTCATGGAGAACAAGCCAGTAAGCAGCACCCCTCCATAGTTTCTGCATCAGCTCCTACCTCCAGGTTCCTGCCCAGCATGAACTCCTGTTTTACAGTTTTTGATAGTGAACTGTTATCCTATGAGTGAAATAAGCCCTCTCCACACTGTGCTTTTCTATCATTGTGTTTCATCAAGCAATAGAAAAACCTAACAAAAGTACTTGTGATGTATTGGTTGATTGGTTGGTTTTAACTGTGACCAGAGCATACTTTACACATATTTGAAATTGTCAAAAATAGGAGTAAACACACATCAACCGGACAAAAATAAAATAGCAGGCTAATCTATAATATTGTTGTTCTTACTATAATATCATTGTTCTGACTCAGACAGGTTTTCATGGAATTATGTTACTAGATTACAATATCTATACAGAGAAGAAAGGTATGTGAGGGAATGGAACAGTGTGATGAAAGACAGCATTGTTCTATTATCAAGTTGTTTGACATTATCACAGAAGAGTTCTGATGTTGACCTCCATGAATCCACCTCCGGCTAATCAGCAAAAATCTTACTGATACTATTTTTATATAATATGAAAGATTAAAGAGTTCCAGAAATTTTATTTAAACCCTCCTCCTCATCATCATCTTTATCCTTGTCCTCATCCTCCTCGTGCCTCATTCTCCTTGTCCTCCTCCTCCTCCTCTGTCGTCTTTTTCTTCTTCTTCTTCTTCTTCTTCTTCTTCTTCTTCTTCTTCTTCTTCTTCTTCTTCTTCTTCTTCTTCTTCTTCTTCTTCTTTATTCTTCTTCTCTCACACCATACATCTCAGCTGAAATCTTCCCTTCTCCTCCCAGTTGTATATCTTGCTGCAACAGCTGGCATTTCATTGGTCCCCATGGTTGATTCAGTTGAGCTAGGGTTGGCTAGGCTGGTGTTCATTTCCATGTAAGTCCTTTCCTAAGCTGCAGTCTTGGTCAGAGAATATGATTTTTTTGTGAAGAGAAGACGATGGGGCTTCTAGAAGGTATATGAGTAGCTTAGAAGTCCTCCTAGAACCTGCAAGCACGCTTTTAAAGATCATTTTACAAGATAACAAAGGAAACAAGAATTCCTTGCTATATCAATTGAACATATAGATTCTTTAAGAAGGGAGAACATAAGAGACAAAGGACTAATGTCTTCATAAGAATTATTTATATTTCCACCTAAGTTTTTCTCTAGGCCCAGCAACTTGATGAAATTCATAATAGTTCCATCTCTTGACACAAACCATAAAAATGAACTAAAGGAAATTAAGTAGTCACAACTAGAGTGTCTTCTTTAATCCTTGGGTAATGCAACATAGTAGACCCATCTAGAAAGGTAATGTAGCAGAACAAACAGGAAGTCTATAACAGAATCTGCATGAGATAACATAATAGGCAAATCTGACTCTCTCTCTCTCTCTCTCTCTCTCTCTCTCTCTCTCTTTCTCTCTCTCTCCCATTTCTGTTTCTGCCTCCTTACCTCTTCTTGCTTAATATATTTCCTCCCTATGAAAGTACCATCAACAGAGAGCAAATACATATGCCTAATTACGTGGAGATTATTTTATTTTGGTGCAAATAGGACAAGCATGTCAAAAATACTTCAAATAATTAAGCACTTATGTTTTTTTTGTGTGTAGCTTTGAAAACTCTATGAACGTGTGGTATTTAAGAATAATTTTAAAAATCTACAAGGCCATTAGTGCTGTATAGTAACAAATAAATTAATGTGGAAATGGAAGTACCACTAGTCAAGTGGGGTGTAGGTTGTGTAAGTCAGAGGGAACAAGCTACTAAGCAGTGTTCTTTCTTAGGTGATGTGTCAGTTCATGCCAGCAAGATACTGCCTGGAGTTCGGGTCTTGTTTTTCCCTCAAACATATACTTAAAGCTCTAAGATAAATAAATATTTTCCTCCCCAAAATTAGTTTTTGTCATAAAGTTTATCTATTTTCATCTTTAAGTACTTAATTTACAGACATTGAAAGAGATGACCTTACTTTTTTCTTTCACTCATACCTCCATGCATACCCTTATGCAAGGAAAAATATTATGTCTGATATTAGTAAAATGAGCCATGCAGAGAAGCTGGTTATTCAAATGTAGATATCTGAAAATATTACACTCCGTCTGGCCTATATAACCCAGCACACAAATCAAGGAACTCGCCACTTTACCAATGAAGTGATTTGAAAAACCTCTCNGCTGAGTTCCTTTGGGGAACATAAAAAATTATAAAACTTGTTGTATTATTTGTTTCATTTGCCTCTATTTTCAAATTAATGTTTACTTAGATATTTTTAAATTGACTTTGCATATTTCATTGTGCATGGCTGCTTTTGTGTTGTAATATTAAGCTACCCACAGTTTAAATATCTTGATGATGGCACAGTAGGTAACAAATTTAAAACAAAAATAAAACAAATCTCGGAATCATAATGATTTTATTTTAATGATCATGTTCTCTTTAAATTCTAGGTTGTAATTGTTATGCTAATACGTTATTGAGGCACTTATAGTAATTTCATTATTAATAATAATTTCTTCTGCAATAATTAGAATAGATATATGCGTATATTATGTTAACTCATAGTCTTATAAAAGTAGTCACTTTCTCTGAAGACAGATTTTCTTCATAAGAAACATATACATAGCCAAAACTTTCAATATCTTTGTGAGTGACTCGAAGGCTTTCAAAATATATTATCTAGTGTCTGTTATTAAAACAGTGCTTATATAATTCAACTCATCAAAACAAGCAGTCCTGATGTTGACCAACACAGCTTCAAATGTTTTCTCATAAGATACAGCACAGCATTGACAATAATTACCGCTATTATTTCTGTGTTTAATTGCCAAGTAGTCCAAACAGAAATAATTCAAAAAGTACTAAATTGGATATCACAAAAGTATTGAAAGAAAAAACAGTGACTTTCACTTATAATTGGATTTGGTCTACTATACTTTAGTCTACATAATATGACAGGTTTACCACCTACTATGTTATAGTTAATAATCTCCTGCTTTCCTCTCTGCAAATATAAACACACAAAGACACAGGATTCTATTATCATTTAGGTCTTTGAGGTCAAATATGAAATATATAGTAATCATAATATATGTATGAACATTTATAACTAAGTCATTCAAAAAGTTTAATAGAATATATTTCCTATATCTTTAATCAATTTATGAGCATTTTAAAAAGTTGTTCCTCAAAGCATCTGTTATTAAATTCATTTTAGCGTTATGAGGTATTGAGATTGACAAATTTGTTTAGCTCTCTCAAACTCTGTCCAGCTCACCTGTATTAAAAAAATATGATTAAATGTGATGATTTTTCTCATAGAAAAAAATGAATATATTTGTTTTGATCATGAATATTGGGTTAATCATAATGATTTTTATAAATCAACCAAATTCTAATTTCAAGCAAAATTTATAAATACAGATGTAAAATTATCAATAAAAATCAACAGGATGAGTATATTTAACTGAGCTTTTCCAAAGAAAGAAAGGAAAGACTAGTTCTGGACGATATTTCCCTCATATGTTCTAAGATTTGTGAAGATACTCTCTCAGTCATCTTGCCTTTACTCAAAATGAACTTTGATCATGTTCATAGAGTCTATGAACATGACCAAAGGACAAGACTCAGAGTCCTGTGCACTTAACTCTGGAAACGCTGTGATTTAGCAGGTGGTCCCTGCCAGATCCAAGCTCCTATAAGCAGGCCAGGGAATGAAGCCTGAGAAATTCCAGGGTTATGCTATTTCTATCTTGCCAGCATGGTTTTCAGTTCCAAGGGTCATGTTACTTTTCAATTCTGCTAAATCTATTAGCTTCGTGGGAATATGGCCTGATATAGTGCCGAATGTTCTGTCCTTGGTGTTCTGCAAACAGCAGAAAAATCAGCTTTGGCTTCAGCTGAATTCTACCTCTAAGCAGCCAGGAAACCATAGCTCACATTAGAGGACAAATGAACATTTAATTTACACTATACTACAGTCCCACCTAACTATGCTTCCCTCATTTTCAATTCTTTTCTCCTCAGATGTACTGACATGAGTCTGATTAGAATAAAAAGAAAATAATATATTAACTTTAAGCTGCCAGAGCACAGACAAGAAATATAATTGAGAATTACCCATTTTAAAAATACACATAGGGATTGGCAGTTTATATCTGCTACATAATACAAACGTTTTGCATATCCTATTACTGCAGTGTCTTAAGAGCTTGAAAATTCACTCTGGCATGTTTCACTAACATTACAACTAACTATATGATGACAGCAAACTCCTGAAATCAGAGCCCCCTGATAACTTATTCTCTTCTGCAGTAGCACAATAAATAACTCCCTCATTCAGTCATTCATTACACATTAGGACCATAGAGTAAAACAGCCACATTTGTTAAACAAGCACTGTTGTATAGAACTCATGTTTTCTTTTTTATCTCTTTGACACATGCTGCAGCATGAATGAATTTATGAATCAACTATTTAAGCATGCTGGGAAAATTGTTATGTATTTGTGTAAGCTCTAAGAGGACTGATTTCATATCATTTTCTGTATCAGAAGCTTGCTTTGAATTTGAAGAGTAAACTTGATGAAAAGTCTTTTATTTTACTAACACAAAATGCTCTAAAATAGGGTAAGTACTTCAGCCGGCAGTTTCACAATGTGCTGGAGGCTCTTCCCCACTTTCTTTTTTATTAGTTTCAGTGTACCTGATTTTATATGGAGGTCTTTGATCCACTTGGGTTTGAGCTTTTTACAAGGAGATAAGAATGGAGCAATTTGCATTCTTCTACATGCTGTCCTCCAGTTGATAATGCTGTCTTTTTTCACTGGATGGTTTTATCTCCTTTGTCAAGATCAAATGACCAATTAATCTGGAATAACAACAAACAAACAAACAAAAAGCAAACAAAAAAACAGAATAGGGAAACTGTTCTCAACAATAGGAGAACTTCTGTTGGACTCACCATCCCTGACCTCAAGCTGTACTACAGAGCAATCATAATAAAAACTGCACGGTATTGGTACAGTGACAGGCAGGTAGATCAATGGAATAGAATTATAGAATTAAAGATCCAGAAATGAATCCACACAGCTATGGTTTCTCAGTCTTTTTATACCTTCTTATACAAAAGTTCTCTATAATATTACCTTATAGATAAAATTTTAAACAAAGGAGAAGTTACAGATGGATGTTGATTATAAATTCAAAGAAGTATTTCATTTTATAAGTTTGTTATAATTTCAAACAACATTTTCATATGTCCTTGCTTGATCATAGTGCATACCTGTGGCTTCATCCTTAGACTGGACTTAAAATCAATATATTTTCTTGATCAAAAATTTGTCCCAACCCTATTTCTATTCATAGTATAATTTATGAATGATCAGTGTGTTCCTTATTGTGCTGCCTTTCCTTACTGTTCTTTGAGGAGGGAGCACATTCTATTCTTGATTTTAACTATATCACATCGGGGGGGGGGGGACAACTTAATACCATCACTTTAAACTTCACTCCTAATTTATTGAATCAAATCAAGAATTCTATAAAGACATTAATTCATCTAAACAGCATTAATTTGTGAAAGTTCGACTTCATGTTGACCTGCAGGAAATTTGCCCAAAGGGGTGAACTGATATCCCAAAATCCTTAGGGTATGTAATAGTGGCAGGAAAGGCATATCAGTAACAAGAAGCATTTGTGGGAATAAGTCTCTAGGGCTGTGCTTCTGAGTGTATCCATCACATCCAAGCAAAATGATGGGTCATCTTTATGAACCTTATTCTCTCTCTCTCTCTCTCTCTCTCTCCCTCTCTCCTTCCCTCCCTCCCTCTCTCTCTCTCTCTCTCTCTCTCTCTCTCTCTCTCTCTCTCACACACACACACACACACACACTAAAATGTTGGAGCATTTGAGACATGATTTAACGCTATAGAAGTTGGAATCAAGAGAGAGCTGATTTAAGGCTATAGAAGTTGGAATCAAGAGAGAGCTATATCCTGAGTTCAAAATGTCTGTTAAGCTCCTGCCACTGTTACTTTTCTAACATTTATGGACTAAAACTTGTAATTGTAAATTTAATAAACTCTTTCAGTCCTAACTTGCACTTTTTCAGGTTTATCCATTACTTCTACAGAAATGATAAAGGATAACTATTTCTTAAGAAATTCTCAAGAAAT
>LR749580.1:2287449-2307449 GCA_902729485.2 Mus minutoides
AGAGAGAGAGAGAGAGAGAGAGAGAGAGAGAGAGAGAGAGAGAGAGAGAAAGAGATTACAAAAATGTGACTTGAGGGTTATAAGTGAGCTATTCTCTGAGAAATATGCTACATAACAAAATAGTAATTCCTGTATTAGTTTTATCTGGGTGTCATAAAATGTTCTGACAAAACAAAACAAACGAACAATAAAAACAGCACAACCCCAAACCTTTCATAAGCAGGTTTGTTTTGCCTCGCAATTTCAGAAAGATCGCTCATTATGTTATGGAAGACTTAGTGTCTGAGAAAGCAGGGCAGCTAATCTGGAACATCAATACACAGATGTTAGCATCAGTATACAGCATTTCAAAAGCCTACCCCAGTAATATAGTCCTCTAACAAAGTTTTGACTCCTATAAGTTCTATAACTTTCCCAAACAGGCCTGCAAGCTAGTGACTAATGCTGAATGAGTGTATGGGGTGCTTCCCATCCTGAACACAACATTCTCAGAATGTGAAGTTATAGAGATGGAGTCAACATATAATGCTGTTTCATGTGCCAAATTCAAAATCCTGAGTGAGAGTGTTTAAGAGAGAGAAATAGAGTGAAGTAAACAAAGAAGTAAGTGTAAGCAAATTCAAGAATGAGCAGTTATCCAACAAGCACAGGGAGACAGATGCAAAGATGTTGAAGAGGTAAGGAATAATAAAGGAAATGTGGGAAATAGTAATAAAGGAGGAAAAATGACAGTGGGCTTTGTGGTCATTAACCCAAAGAATTTCCCAAGGGGAAAAAAAGTTATTTGGCTCCCATCCTTTCAGTGTAAAATTTATTTACATTAGTTTCAATTATGTGCATGTGCTTGTGTCTGTGGGATTATGTGCATACGGTGCATATGGCCAGTGACTACAGAGGCCAGTGGCTTCCAGTCTTCTGGAGCATGAGTAACAGGTGATTAGGAGCCACCTGATGTGGGTGCTGGAAACTCATGTCCTTCTGGAAGAGCAACAATTTTTCTTAAATACCAAGCCTTTGTTAAAAACTAAGCCACAGTTTATCTAGCTTTGATAATAAATTTCTTTTGTCAACATATAAATAATAAATTCACACCAAGTATAAAATTTCTGTACAAATATTCAGATCTTAGCCAAAACATTCCAGGATACAAATAATTATGAATGATTTATATTGAACTACATGAAATTGCAATAAAGAGTGGTGCCT
Organism: Mus minutoides; assembly: GCA_902729485.2. Classification (NCBI taxonomy): domain Eukaryota; kingdom Metazoa; phylum Chordata; class Mammalia; order Rodentia; family Muridae; genus Mus; species Mus minutoides. The sequence goes on from LR749580.1 coordinate 2,288,656, forward strand.
AGTCTTCCCCATTCACTCTGTGACCTAAATAATTACTAGATAGCTCTTTTATCAATGTGCATGAGGCTCTATTCCTAGAGGAATAACAGAAACTTCTAGTCATTCTCTCTTTGATTTAGTGTAGTCTTTGATAAACATCATCTTGCATTCTTCTATTACTTCATCCTTCAATCAGGAATACGTTCATCTTGGCTTTCATCTTAGTTAAATTTCCTGAACACCTCAAGAGTAGGCATTGAATTTCTTTGCATCTAATGACTTGAAAGAATTCATCTTATCTGTAAATATCTTATCAAAGTTCTAGAAGCTTGTTTTTACTCACTGTTTTTAAGAATAGTAAACTAGGTTTAAGTGCACTCACTTTTAGTCCCAGCACTGAGGCAGAGGCAGAGGCAGNAGGAGGCAGGAGGCAGGAGGCAGGAGGCAGGAGGCAGGAGGCAGGAGGCAGGAGGCAGGAGGCAGGAGGCAGGAGGCAGGAGGGTCTCTATGAGTGCTAGGCCAGCCTGGCCTGCAAAATGAGTTTCAATACAGCTAAGAACTATATCACAAAACACCTTAGGCAAAACAAACAAACAAAACCCCAGAGCAATATGACAACTATGATCACATTAGCAAAGAAGAAGTCGAAGTGGTGTTATTCACATATGATATGATAGTATTCATAAGTTTCTCCAAATTTTTATCAGAGAACTCCTACAGCTATTAAACACCTTTAGCAAAGTGACTAGATATAAAATTAACTCAAATAAATCAGTAGTCCTTCTTTACCCAAGGGAGAAACATGCTGAGACAGAAGTTAGGGAAACAGCACCCTCCACTACAGCCATAAATAACATAGAACACTTTGGTGTAACTCTAACCAAGTAATTGAGACACCTGTATAACAAGAACTTCGAGTTGTTAAGGAAGGAAATTGAGGGATCTCCCTTGCTCATGTATCAGTGGGATTAACATAGTCAAAATAGCTATCTTACACGAAAAGCAGCCTTCAGATTCTGTGCTATTCCCGTCAAAATTACAACACAATTATCCACAGATCTTGAAAGGTTTGCTTAATTTTAAACCAGCAATCCAGTAAAGAAAACTGTCTAGTTCCCACAAAGGTGTCCCATAATACTATGCCTGATTGGTGGATGATATTTTAAGATAGCTCACCATTTCTGCAGTAAAATTTAACATGAAATCAACATCAAACTTAAATATCACAGCTAAAATTTTATACTCAGCAAATCTATATAAGCATGAAACAAGTTTTGTTTTAAAAGATTTGGCTTTGAGAAAAAGTTTAAATATATTGGATTTTGAAAGAAGAAAACTGCATGCTTTTATCTTTTATTTATGAGAATATAATCCACATGTTTCTATATGTGTGTATTTATATCTCTGTATGAATTTTTAACGCTTGCCTTAATAGAGTTTTCCCGTGTAATATAGTAAAATATACAAATGATACACAAATACCATTATAATGTAAATTTCTTTCCCTCTTCAAGTGGTTAAACTGACATCTTCAAAGACACAGCTTTGAAATACAGAAAATAATCTTAGAGGAAGTATGTAAATTTACATGTTTCCTTTTGCTCATCTTCTCAAAATATTACATCCTGAAATGCTTAATTATAATTTTATATGCATTTAAGTAGCTAAGAATTTTGAGTCTTTCAAATACATCATCTCCAAATATAGCTTTCAAAGAATGTCCTGCTTTTGAATGAGCTAAAATTGAACAGTAGTATGTATTAATGTAATACCAAACCTTCCATGTTGGGTTCCTTATTTCATGTAATGTATGATGTTTTACAAAATTTATTTGATCTACCATAGTAATGTTTTATACTGATTGAATCAATAAAGTATTGGAGGTGTGATATTATATTATCACCATCTTTAGGGCTCTCATGACATACAATTTCAGGAAAAAATGTATGTTTAAATGTGTTCATAAATAATGTTTCTATATTAAATTCATTCTATATTATACTCAACATATGTATGCTATGTATATCTACCAGTCTTGACTTTCTTCTTTCTCCACTTGCATTACTGGTTATTTAGAAGTTAGGAAAGTGATCAGATGGCCTGGAGTTAGTGTTCCCAATAGGTGAGAGGCATGAAACAGGCATAGGTTATCAAACTCAGTGTCTCTGGAAAAATAGTTAGCATTTACTCTCAACATCTGAGGCATAACTTTAGCCTTAGAGTTGTAACTTTTTAACAATAGCTAATCATGAATGTAGTCACTATGACAAGATAATAGTAACAAGTAAAATGTGTCTATTAATCCCAGAATTTAAAGCCAAAACAGCACCATAAAGTCATTTCTATTGTGGGTCCTTCCTAAAGACTTGACACATTAGTAAGCATGTGTCAAGTATTAGTAAGCATTGACTGGTGGAAGAACACCCTCATAGAAGCAGGGGCAGTGTGTAAGGGATAGGCAGTTTCAGAGGAGAGGAAAAACTAGTAAAGGGTATAACATTTGAAATGTAAATAAAGAAAATATCCAAAAAATGTTCAAAAGGAAGGAAGGAAGGAAGGAAGGAAGGAAGGAAGGAAGGAAGATAAAAAAAATTAGGAACTTGGACAAGAACCACAAGGGCAACATATACCAGCAGAATACAAGACATGTAGTTGAGAATTTCAGGCACTGAAGGCAAAATAGAAGGAATGGACACTTTTAAAAAATGCGAATGGAGCTGGGCATGGTGGCACATGACTTTAATCCCAGCACACAGGAGGCAGAGGCATGCAGATTTCTGAGTTTGAGGCCAGCCTGATCTACAAAGTGAGTTCAAGGACAGCCAGGGCTATACAGAGAAATCTTGTCTCGAAACAACAAAAAAACAAAACAAAACCAAATAAATAAATAAATAAATAAAATCAATGTGGGAATGTCTAAAAGAAATCAAATAGCAGTCTTAGTATAAACCCACTATTAAATTTAGAACATCAGACAAGCAATATAAACAGATATATAACCACTAATAAAATGGAAGCAGGAATTAAAAGTCTTCTAAACAAAGGTGAACAAATAAAACAACACAAAAGTGAACAACCAAAAAATAATAACAATAAAAACCAAAGCAAAACCCACCCTCCATGTTGATATTTTGTCTAAACTCCCCCCCCACAGTTACCTGACACCAGCCAGGTATACATAGCTCTATAAAAGGGGCTGCTTGGCCCCTCTTCTCTCTCTCTCTTACACTCTTGCTTCTCTCTTTCCCCTTGCCCCCTTGCTCCCCATTCCCTTGCCCCCTCTCTCCATTTGGCCATGGCCTGCCCCTACTTCTCTTCTCTCTTCTTCTCTCTACCTTTCTCTGACTCTGATACCCTCTTAAGTCCCCTCCCCATGTCCTAAATAAACTCTATTCTATATTCTACCTGTGTGTGTGTGATCCCTCAGGGGGAAGGGATGCCTTGGCATGGGCCAACCGAGGCACCCTCTTCGCCAACACTGTGCCAGAACATATTCTTATAGCTCTTTCTCTTAGGATCACAACATTCCACCCCACACCACCCCCCAAAAACAATCACACAAAAACAACCAGCCAACCAACCAAACAAACAAAATAGGGCAAGGTACTATTATTGTGGAATTATACCAGATTTTACAAAGACTTTGCAGCTGATGATCCCCAAATTAGTACACAAAATAAAGAGAAACAGCTCATCCTAACGATTTTTGCCAGTTCACAATGATCTAATTCCTAAACCCAATATAGAAAGATATTTATAGACCAACTTGCCTTATGAATATGAAGGCAAATTTTCTCTATAAAATACATGCACACCAAATTCAATATAACATAAAAATATCTGCTATAACCAAGTATGTTTCATTCCATCTAGATTCATGTTCAAATAGTATAACATAGGTATATTAATAAATTTAGCCCACCATACACAGCCTAAAAGTTCCAAAACATGATTATCTCATTGGATGCAGAAAATGCCTTAGACACAATTCAAGCCACTTTTCTAATAAAAGTCCTCCAGAGATTAGAGATACAAGGAACATACTTCAGCATATTATAGGCAATTTATAGCAAGTCTAGAACCAACATCAACCTAATTGGAGAGAAATTCACAACATTTCTACTGAATTCGAGAATGAGTTAAGGGTTTTTTTTTTCATTTTTTAATAAGATATTTTCTTCATTTACATTTCAAATGCTATCCCAAAAGTTCCCTATACCATCCCCTGCCCTGTTCCCCTACCCACCCACTCCCACTTCCTGGCCCTGGCATTTCCCTATACTGGGTCATATAAAGTTTGCTAGAACAAGGGGCCTCTTTTCCCAATAATGGCTGACTAGGCCATCTTCTAATACATATGCAGCTAGAGACATGAGCTCTGTGGGTCTTGATTAATTCATAGTGTTGTTTCACCTATAGGGTTGCAGACCCCTTCGGCTCTTGTGTATTCTCTCTAGCTCCTACATTGGGGACCCTGTGTTCCTTCCTAGAGATGACTGTGAGCAACCACTTCTGTATTTGCCAGGCACTGACAAAGCCTCACAGGAGACAGCTATATCAGGGTACGTTCAGCAAAATCTTGCTGACATATGCAGTAGTGTCTGTGTTTGGTGGCTGATTATGGGATGGACCCCTGGGTGGGACAGTCTCTGGATGGTCCATCCTTTTGTCTTAGCTCTAGACTTTGTCTTTGCAGTGATTTAAGGTTTTATACACTCTTCATACTTATTCCATATAATATGTTAAGTCTTAGCAAACTAAATATGTTAACTGCCAGAAATAATGTGAATACAAATAGTAAGGAAAGGATTTGAAGCATCTTTATTTGCAGATGACATGATTGTTTATGTACCCTACCCAAAACTTTCACAGGGAAATTCCTACAGAACATAAATACTTCTGGCAATAGGGCTGATTACAAACATAGTGCACAAAAGTCAATAGTTGTTTTAGATGCTATAACAAACATATTGACTAACAGATCAGGGAAACAGATATATTAATAATAGCCTCAACAACAACAGAAGTATTATGTCATCCATAACCAACAAATAAAATAACAGTATAGAAAGCAAATGAGCAAGACTACATTGAAGGTAGAAAATTAAAATAATAAAATATTGATTTTTATGATAATAGATCAATAAGATTAACATAGTAAAAATGGTCATTTTACCAAGAGCATTGTATCAATTCAGTGAAACCCTATTAAAATTTTAACACAATTCCTCACAGAACATTGAAGAACACTTTTCAGCTTCATTCAGACACACAAAATAACCCAAAGTAGCTAAAACAATCCTCAGGATTAAGAAAGTATCACCATCCCAATAATAAATGTTAATATAGAAGTATATTAATAAACACCATATGGCTTAGCACACAAACAGACCTATTGATCAACATTATCAATTTGATGAATTAGATATATGTCTACACACCTACCTATATATTTAATCATTAGTAAAGAACCATGCAATGTACTCTAGAAAAGATATCTTCAATAAATGATACTTATCAAATAGGGTAGCTATATATAGGGTAATGCAAATATATGCATACCATTCTCCCAGCACAAAACCTAACTCAAGGTAGATCAAATACTTCAACATAAGAGGACATAAATTGCATAGTATAGAAGAGGAAATGGTCAATATTCTTGAATTTATTGGCATAGAAAAAAGATTAAGTCCCTAAAATCAACAACTAATGTTGTGACATCATCAAATCAAATCAAAACAAAACAAAACAAAACAAAAATATACAAAAATCCCACAACAAAACAAAGAAACAGGATCCACTAAGGTCGGGGCCAGTCCTGCCATCTTCCTTCTGAACCCTGTGGAGGCTGCCAGAAACCCCAGAGGACTCTCCATGCTGCAGGACCTCAGGATCACCTCAGGATCACCGCAGGATCACAGGTGAGTGGAACACAACATCAGCTCCAAAGAATTGCAGAGGGTCTTGTCCCATCAGGAACAGGGACAAAGGAACCCCACCCAAAAAGAGGCTGGGATTCTTTTCTGTTGGGGACAGCCCCACCATCTTCCACATGAACCAGGCCAAGGGCATCAAAGGCCCCAGAGGACTCTCCACACACCAGGAACCCTAGCACTCCTAGGACCTCGTGATCACTGGAGAGCACATGGGCAACAGAAGCAAAAGAGCTTCTTGGACAGGGTCCCTTCAGGCCTTCATCCTCAGCCAGGAGGCAGAGCTGTGACCTTGTGACCTGAGCACCTTCCTTGACAGAGTCAGCCTACAGGGAAGGATCTGACCACTGGACTCAGGAGGTGGATCACAGCTCCAGACTTCTGTATACCTGCCCTGCAAGAGGAGAGCTTGCCTGCAGAGAGTGCTCTGACCACTGGGACTCAGGTGAGAGTTGGAATCCCAGGAGTGCTGGCAGAGGCTAACAGAATCACAGGAGAATCAAGCTCTAGCCCGAGACAGCTAGAACATTAACACCAGAGATTACCAGATGGTGAAAGGCAAACATAAGAATCTTACTAACAGAAACCAAGAACACTGGGTATCATCAGAACCCAGTATGCCCACCACAGTGAGTCCTGTATACCCCAACACACCTGAAAAGCAAGACTCAGATTTAAAATCATATCTCATGATGGTGGTAGAAGATTTTAAGAAGGGCATTAATAACTCACTTAAAGAAATACAGGAGAACACTGCTAAACAGTTAGAAACACTTAAAGAGGAAGCACAAAAATCCCTCAAGGAATTACAGGAAAACACTGCTAAACAGGTAGAAGACCTTAAAGAGGAAACACAAATATCCCTCAAGGAGTTACAGGAAAACAATGCTAAAAAGGCAGACAACCTTAAAGAGGAAACAGCCAGTAGTGATGGTACATGCCTTTAATCTAAGCACTTGGGAGGCAGATCTCAGTGTTTGAGGCCAGCCTGGTCTACAAAGTGAGAAAGTGAGTTCCAGGACAGTCAGGGCTACACAGAGAAACCCTGTCTTAAAAAACAAAACAAACAAACAAACAAAGAGGAAACACAAAAATCTGTAGTTCTTAAAGAACTACAGGAAAACACACCAAACAGGTGATAGAATTGAACAAAACCATCCAAGATCTAAAAATGGAAGTAGAAACAATGAAGAAAACCCAAAACCCAAAGGGAAACAACTCTGGAGGTACAAACCCTAGGAAAGAAATCAGGAATCATAGATGTGGGCATCAGCAACAGAATACAAGAGATGGAAGAGAGAATCTCAGGTGCAAAAGATTCCATAGAGAACATGGTCACAACAACCAATGAAAATGCAAAATGCAAAAAGATCCTAATTAAAAATATCCAGGAAATTCAGGACACAATGAGAAGATCAAGCCTATGGATAATAGGAGTAGAAAAGAATGAAGATCTTCAACTTAAAGGGCCAACAAATATTTTCAACAAAGTTATAGAAGAAAACTTCCCTAAACCTAAAGAAAGAGATGCCCATGAACATATAAGAAGCCTAAAGAACTCCAAATAGACTAGATCAGAAAAGAAATTCCTCCCAACACATGATAATCAGAACAACAAATGCACTAAATAAAGACAAAATATTAAAAGCAATAAGGGAAAATGCTCAAGTAACATATAAAGGCAGGCCTATTAGAATTACTCCAGATTTCTCACCAGAGACAATGAAAGCCAGAAGATCAGGGACAGATGTGATAGAGAGCCTAAGAGAACAAATATGCCAGCCCAGACTAATATACCCAGCAAAAATCTCAATTATCATAGATGAAAAAATCAAAGTATTCCATGATAAAACCAAATTCACACAATATCTTTCCATGAATCCAGCCTTTCAAAGGATAACGGGTAAACACCAAAATAAGGACAGAAACTAATCTCTCTTAACATCAATGGAATAAATTCCCCCATAAAAAGACATAGACTAACAGACTGGCTACACAAGCAGGAAACAACATTTTGCTGCTTACAGGAAATCCACCTCAGGTACAAAGACAGACACTACCTCAGAGTGAAAGGCTGGAAAACAATTTTCCAAGCAAATGGTCCAAAGAAACAAGCTGGAGTAGCCATTCTAATATCGAATACAATTGACTTCTAACCCAAAGTTATCAAAAAAGACAAGGAGGGGCACTTCATACTCATCAAAGTTAAAATCTACCAAGAGGAACTCTCAATTCTAAATATCTATGCTCCAAATGCAAGGGCAGCCACATTCATTAAAGAAACTTTAGTAAAGTTCAAATTACACATTGTACCTCACACAATAATAGTGGGAGACAACACCCCACTCTCACCAATGGACAGATCCTGGAAACAGAAACTAAACAGAGACACATGGACACTAACAGAATTTACAAAAAAAATGGATTTAACAGATACCTACAGAACATTTTATCATAAAATAAAAGGATATTCTTTCTTCTCAGCACCTCATGGTACCTTCTCCAAAAGTGACCATATAATCGGTCACAAAACAGGCTTCAACAGATACAAAAATATTGAAATTATCCCATGCATCCTATCAGATCACTACAGACCAAGGCTGATCTTCAATAACAGCATGAATAATAGAAAGTCAACATTAAAGTGGAAACTGAACAACACTCTACTCAATGATACCTTGGTCAAGGAAGAAATAAAGAAAGAAATTAAAGACTTTCTAAAGTTAAATGAAAACAAAGCCACAACTTACCCAAACTTATGGGACACAATGAAGGCAGTTCTAAGAGGAAAACTCATAGCCCTGAGTGCCTCCAAAAAGAAACTAGAGAGGGCATACACTAGCAGCCTGACAGTACACCTAGAAGCTCTGGAATTAAAGGAAGCAAATTCACTCAAGAGGAGTAGATGGCAGTAAATAATCAAACTTAGGGCTGAAATCAACCAAGTAGAAACAAAAGAACTATTCAAATAATCAACCAAACCAGGAACTGGTTCTTTGAGAAAATAAACAAGATAAATAAATTCTTAGCCAGACTCACTAGAAGGCCAAGGGACAGTATCCTAATTAGCAAATTCAGAAATGAAAAAAGAGACATAACAATAGATCCAGAGGAAATCCAAAACATCATCAGATCCTACTACAAAAGGCTATACTCAACAAAACTGGAAAATCTGGATGAAATGGACAACTTCCTAGACAGATTCCAGGTACCAAAGTTAAAACAGGATCAGATTAACAATCTTAACAGTCCCATTTTCCCTAAAGTAATAGAATTAGTCATTATTACTCTCCCAACCAAAAAATGTGCAGGACTCAATGGGTGTAGTGCAGAGTTCTATCAGACCTTCAAAGAAGACCTAATTCCAACTCTACTCAAACTATTCTACAAAAAAGAAACAGAAGGTACTCTACCCAATTCATTCTATGAAGCCATAGTTACTCTGATACCTAAACCACACAAAGATCCAACAAAGAAAGTGAATTCATACCCATTTCCCTTATGAATATCAATGAAAAATACTCAACAAACCGAATCCAAGAACACAACAAAACGTTCATCCATCATGACCAAGTAGGCTTCATCTCAGGAATGCAGGGATGGTTTAATATATGGAAATCCATCAAGTAATCCACTATATAAACAAACTCAAAGACAAAAACCACATGATCATTTTGATAGATACTGAGAAAGCATTTGAAAAAACCCAACACCATTTCATGATAAAAGACATGGAAAGATCAGGAATTCAAGGCCCAGACCTAAACGTAATATGAGCAATATACAGAAAACAAGTAGTGAACATCAAACTAAATGGAGAGAAACTGGAAACAGTCTCACTAAAATCAGAGACTAGACAAGGCTGCTCACTTTCTATATACCTACTCTTTATAGTACTTGAAGTCCTAGCCATAGCAATTCAACAACAAAAGGAGATCAAGGATACAAATTGGAAAGGAAGAATTCAAAATATCACTATTTGCAAATGATATGATAGTAGATATGTGACCCTAAAAATTCCACCAGAGAACTCCTAAACCTGATAAACAGCTTCAATGTAGTAGCAGGATATAAAATTAACTCAAACAAATCAGTGGCATTTCTCTACACAAAGGATAAATATGATGAGAAAGAAATTAGGGAAACAAAACCCTTCACAGTAGTCACAAAAAATATAAAATACCTTGGTGTGACTCTAACTAAGGAAGTGAAAGATCTGTATGACAAGAACTTCAAGTCTCTGAAGAAAGAAATTGAAGAAGATCTCAGAAGATGGAAAGATGTCCCATGATCATGGATTGGCAGGATTAATATAGTCAAAATGGCTATCTTGTCAAAAGCAATCTACAGATTCAATGCAATCTCCATTAATAATCCAACTCAATTCTTCACTGATTTAGAAAGGGCAATTTGCAAATTCATCTGGAATAACAAAATACCAGGATAGGAAAAACTATTCTCAAAAATAAAGAACCTCTGGTGGAATCACTATGCCTGACCTCAAGCTGTATTACAGAGCAATTGTGATTAAAAATTGCATGGAACTGGTACAGCCCCAGACAGTAGATCTATGGAACAGAATTGAAGACCCAGAAATGAACCCACACACCTATGGTCACTTGATCTTTGACAAAGTAGCTAAAACCATCCTGTGGAAAAAAGACATCATTTTCAACAAATGGTGCTGGCACAACTGGTAGTTATCATGTAGAAGAAGGAGAATTGATCCATTCCTATCTCCTTGCACAAATCTCAAGTCTAAGTGAATCAAAGACCTCCACATAAAACAAAAGACACTGAAATTTATAGAGGACAAATTGGGGAAAAGTCTCGAAGATATGGGCACAGTGTAAAAATTCCTTAACAGAACAGCAATGGCTTATGCTGTAAGAACAAGAATTGACAAATGGGACCTGATAAAATTGCAAAGCTTCTGTAAGGCAAAAGATAATATCAAAAAAACAAAAAGTCTACCAACAGATTGGGAAACGATTCTTACCAATCCTAAGGCTGATAGGGGACTAATATCAAATATATACAAACAGCTCAAGAAGCTGGACACCAGATATTCAAATAACCCCATTAAAAATGGGGTAAAGAGCTAAACAAAGAATTTTCAACTGAGGAATACCGAAGGGCTGAGAAGCACCTGAAAAAATGTTCAACAAATCAAAACAACCCTGAGATTTCACTTCACACCAGTCAGAATGGCTAAGATCAAAAATTCAGGTGACAGCAGATGCTGGCGAGGATGTGGAAAAAGAGAAACACTCCTCCATTGCGGGTGGGATTACAAGCTTGTACAATCACTCTGCAAATCAGTCTGGTGGTTCCTCAGAAAATTGGACATAGTACTACTGGAAGATCCCGTAATACCTCTCCTGATCATATACCCAGTAGATGTTCCAACTGGTAATAAGGACACATGCTCCACTATGTTCATAGCAGCCTTATTTATAATAGCCAGAAGCTGGAAAGAACCCAAATGTCCCTCAACAGAGGAATGGATACAGAAAATGTGGTACATTTACACAATGGAGTACTACTCAGCTATTAAAAACAATGAATTTATGAAATTCTTGGGAAAATGGATGAATCTGGAGGATATCATCCTGAGTGAGGTAACCCAATCACAAAAGAAGTCACTTAATATGAAGTCACTGAGAAGTGGATATTAGCCCAGAATCTTAGAATACCCAAGATACAATTTGCAAAACACAAGAAAATCAAGAATAAGGGAGACATACATGTGAATACTTCATTCCTCCTTAAAATAGGGGGAAAATACTCATGGAAGGAGTTACAGATACAAGGTTTAGAGCTAAGAAGAAAGGATGGACCTACTGGGCATGTTGGCACATGCCTTTAATCCCAGCACTTGGGAGGCAGAGGCAGGCAGATTACTGAGTTCAAGGCCAGCCTGGTCTACAAAGTGAGTTCCAGGACAGCCAGGGCTATACAGAGAAACCCTGTCTTGAACAACAACAACAACAACAACAACAACAACAACAACGAAACAAACCAGACAAAACAAAACAAAAAAAGGATGGACCATCCAGAGACTACCCACCCAGGGATCCATCCCATAATCAACCACCAAACCCAGACACTATTGCATATGCCAGCAAGATTTTGCTGAAAGGACCCTGATATAGCTGTCTCGTGTGAGGTTATGCCTGTGCCTGGCAAATACAGAAGTGGATGGTCACAGATAACTATTGGATGGAACACAGAGCCCCCAATGAAGGAGCTAGAGAAAGTACCCAAGGAGCTGAAGGTGTCTGCAACCCTATAGGTAGAACAACAATATGAACTAACCAGTACCCATAGAGCTCATGTCTCTAGCTGCAGATGTAGCAGAAGATCTATTCAGACATCACTGGGATGAGAGGCCCCTTGGTCTTGCAAATTTTATATGCCCCAGTACAGGGTAAGGCCAGGGCCAAGAAGTGGGAGTGGGTGCTTAGGGGAGCAGGGTGGGGGAAGGGTATAGGGGACATTTGAGATAGCGTTTGAAATGTAAATGAAGAAAATATCTAAAAAAAAAAAAAAGTCAAAAAAATAAACAACCCCTCTCAGTATTACAAAGGCATAATCATTTAGAAAAAGCAGCAGTGAAGTTATGAGAAAATACTTTTACTAACTACAGTTGATACAGACTTAATATCTTTTTTAAATGTTATTTTTATTAGATATTTTCTTCATTTACATTTCAAGTGGTATCCCCTTTCCTAGTTTCCCTTCTGAAAGTCCCCTATGCCCTTCCCCAACCCACCCACTCCTGTTTCCTGGCCCTGACATTCCCCTGTACTGAGGCATATAATCTTTGCATGACCAAAGTCCTCTCCTCCTATTGATGGCCAACTAGGCCATTCTCTGCTACACATGCAAGCAGAGACACAAGCTCCTCCTATAGGGTTGTAGACTCCTTTAGCTCCTTGGGTACAAAAGACAGAAAAAAAAAATTGCAAAACCCAGACTCTAGAAAAAAAATGTAAAACCAAGTAGAACTGATGCATATAGAAACTCAGAAACTGTGGCAGTACAGAGAGCTTCTGCATAGGTCTGTGCCAGATGGAGTCCTAGTCTTGAAAGAATTACATGCAAACATCCATTACTAGCCCGGACCAATCTCCAATTAATAACCAATTACAAATGGAAAATTAGTTCTCTCCAAAGGAATCTCATTGAATACATACTACTCTTAAGAATAGGTGCCAATGCTCAACAGTAGATGTCTAACACAACCAACTCAATAGCCTCCTTAGCACTTCTTTGTCTCATAGAGTTTTGTCACAATTTGTTGTTGTTGTTGCTGTATGCTTTGTTTTCTCCTTACCATGTAATTCGTTTGAATATATATATTATGCTTTTGTGGGCACTGCGCTTTCTCTTGATTTGTTTTTGTTTTTGTTAGGTTTGTTTTTTTTCAATCATCATTTTTATCTTATTTCATTCTAATTCTCTTGACACTTATTTATTTTGTAAGAGGAGACAGAAATGATGTGGATTTAAATACAGATGGAAAGGGAAGTGGTATGATCTGAGAAATTTGGGTAAGTAGGTAATTATAATCAGAAAATTTTGAAGGAATGAAATTTATTTTCAATAAAAGACAATTTTACTGTATCTTATTTAAAATGTTTAAATGCAGGAGAATACTGAAGAAGTAATGTCAGATGTTTCCTGACATTTTAATTTGGATGTAATAGCATGCGTAGGTGTGATCAGTCACAAATACATATTAGCTTTGAGGAATCTTCAGGTAGGAATTCAGGACACTATTGTCAATTTCTATACAATTGATTCATTTGTAACTAGAAATGAATGTTTTCTTCTTATTTTGTGTGACAGAGAGAAGTTTAATCTTCTTTAATTTTTTCTAAGTTTAGATTTGTTACTGAGCATAGTGACACAGATCTATAATCACAGTTTTTAGATTGCAGAGGCAGGAGGATCATGAGTAGGCTGTGTTCATAACAATGAAGGCATCTGTTTTCATACTCAAGCAACATAGCAACAAAAACAAATTTGACTTGATGCTCATTAAAGAAGTTCTTGAATCTTAACTAAAAACAAAAAATGAATTTCTTAAATCCATTTACATTATGTTAGCCTACAAATGTTGGGTATACTCAAAAATGAAGATCAAGTGCATGGTATTCAAGAAAATACGATGTAATGTTTATTGTTTACAATAATATTTGTGGAAGAAGAAGTTAGAAAACTAAGGGTGGCAAAGCACCATGTAAAACAGCCTGATTGTCACATAGATAGAGACCAATATTTTTGAAGTTCAAATGCTATCAATGATAAGTATAAATATGAAATAGTTTGGTAGACAAAGGTTGACTTTTATTTTTTTTTAATTTTATTTAACATTTTTTTTTACATTACAGATTTGATTCCTCCGTCCCTGTCCACCCTTTGACTGTTCCACATCCTATACCCCACCCCCATCTCCACGAAGATGTCCCCTCTCCCTCATCTCTCATCCCACCAGACCTCTAAATCCCCTGGGGGCTCCAGCCTCTTGAGGGTTAGGTGCATCTTATCTGACTGAACCCAGACTGGGCAGTCCTCTGTTGAATATGTGTTGGGGGGTCTCACATCACCTGGTGTGTGCTGTCTGGTTGGTAGTCCAGTGTCTGAGAGATCTCAGGAGTTAATTGAGACTGCTGGTCCTCCTACAGGGTTGCCTTCCTCCTTAGCTTCTTCCAGCTTTCCCCTAATTCAACCACGGGGATCAGGGCAATGTATTGGTTGAGTGCAAATATCTGCATCTGACTCTTTCAGCTGCTTGTTGGGTCTTTCGGAGGACAGTCATAATAGGTCCCTTGTTGTGAGTGCTCTATAGCCTCAGTAGTAGTGTCAGACCTTGTGGCCTCTCCTTGAGCTGGATCCTACCTTGGGCCTGTTTCCTAAACTTTTTCTTCAGGCTCTTCTCCATTTTTATCCCTGTGGTTCTTTCAGAAGGAACAATAATGAGTCAGAGTTTTTGACTGTGAGATGGCGACCCCATTGTGGCAGATCTCCTGAGATGCCTCAGGCTGTGGTGTCTGCAGGGGAGTGGACTAGCTGGTAGTCTGCTCCAGCAGATGGCACCAGCCAGAAAGGCAAAGCCCTACTTTTAAATATTCATGTATATCATAAATAATTTGATTTTTTTCCTGTGGAGCTATTAGATTTTTTTTTAATTGAAATTTGTGTCCTCAGCATTATAGTGTCAGAATTTAGGATAAACTAAAGCACAATCAACCCATAGGAGATCAAGTTAGAAAAGAGACTGAGTAAAAACGAATGTGAACTACAGTTATGGGGCTAATTACTACAACTAAGAACAATACAGACACAAGTGATACTAAGAAGAAATGACTTGATGTTGATTCGGTGAAAAAATGTATGTAATGAAATAGCTGGGAACCAGAACAGTGTGCAAAGAGAAATAAGGACTGTGCATAGATTGTTGAAGAAACTGAAAAGATGAAAGAATCACTACTCAAGACTGGAAACAGGGACACTTAGAAAGTGAATGGAGTTAATGATATCAATGGTACATCAATTCAGGAAAGAAAGCAACATTTGCTCAGAATTTCAGCAGTCTGTCTTCTAAGAAAACAGAATGCTTACTCACGCTGTGTTGTACATTTTGCTCGGTAAGCCCACATAATGCCACTGACATCAGTTTCTAAGGCTAATGGATAAGGAAAGTACAGGGGAATAAAATAATGAATGTACAACACAGACCAAAAAAAAAAAAAAAAAAAGGAATTTTGTATTTCAATCCATGAGCGAACAAGATTAACTGTTTGATAATACATATTAAAGTGCAAAAGCTAGTCAGTTGAAAAATAAAATATAAACCATGTCAATATTCCCTATTGAAAGCCTTTGTTAAAATTAAGAACTTCTTATGACAATGGATGAGAAGGAAACCAAATATAATGAGTTTAGAGTAGATTGCATATTGGTAAAACTGAAATAGTTAATATGTGTTTTTCTAGAAACGAATTTTAATTAAATTCAAAAGTATTACTGGCTATTTTGAAAAAAAAAACAAAAAAACAAAAAAAAACAAAAAAACAAACAAACAAAAAAAACGTAAACATGAACATAATTGTTTCTCCTAGGGAGATGTCCTAAATGGGAAATAGAAAATGTGTGAATCAGGAAAACTAACAAAAATTTTTTGAAAGAGTATTTGAAATGTACTAAATAATCCAGAGATGAATTTGAGCTTTGGAAGAATGAGGTCAGGTGCCATGTTCAAAAAGTGAGTTAGAAAGGAACTTGTGAAATTTGTACATATTCTTCCTGGAAACTGAAAGGAAAATTTGAAACCAATAAACGAATAAAATTATATTACTATTCAGCTCTTTAATAGTAACCCTGAAGGCAAAAATCAATAGAGTAATATACTCAAAGTGTTTCAAAAGAATTATGTCAAACAGATAATTTAAATTTATCATTGAAATGGGAGAGGGCAATAACGATTTTTTTCTCATCCACACAAAACCTCAAAAGAGTCTTCAGGTAAAAAGTATGACTTGAAATATCCATGAAAATCATATTCAGTAAAAGGAACTTTTAATTAATCAAGAGGTAATCATATACATGAAAGAAAAATAAAGTGGAAATTTTGTGTAACATTTCATCTTGTAATTTTTCATATTATCTCTTGAAAATTGAGACTACAAAATTATGGTCACTAAAATACTCAAGCTCCAAAGGGACTAGGGACTTTCCATGGTTTAACAATCCTTTGTATATATCTTAAAAATGTTATATTTATAGTGAAATATACATGTACATTTGTGCAAGTATATAAGGAAATTTCACAAAACATTTATATTTTAAACTTCCAGATGAGGTACCTGTTTTTAAATTTTATTAACTATGAACATAAATTATCCTTCCTAAGCATAATGTATTATGCTAATCAAATCTACAATTGCCTTTCTTAGCCTCGTCACCCTGATACAACCTAAACAATATTGGAAAACCCTAAGTTGATGAATTTCCTAGAATAGGCTTGTCTATGGGCCTGTTGATGAGGAATTATTTGATTATTAATTGATGTAGGAAGTCCATCTCACTATGGCAATCTCTTCCCTGGTAGGAGATGTTAAAATTTACAAGAAAGCTAGCTCTCATAAGCATTTGCAAAGTCAGAGAGTGATCCAGAAAGCACTATGTCTCCATAGATATTATCTTCTGACTTCCCATAGTGATGTACTCTGACCTGGCAGTGTAAGGTTAAATGAGACCTTCCCTCTCTCAGTTGTTTTTGCTCAGGGTGTTTTATCAACAAAAAAGAAACTAAATAAATAAAAACAAAACTAGGCCTTTAAGTGAGAAGAGAACTTGAGCATTGCAATCATAAACTTATTTGGAAAAAAAAAATTGATCATTACAGATGTTAAAATGCCTTATCTCAGGTCTTTAGAAGTAGATTAGTACAACGTAAAAGTACAAATACAAAAACTAAACTATTGTAAGAACAAAATAAATGAAGTTCAGAAAGGCACATAAATGTCAGAGAATCAAAAGTTTCGTGAGTGAATTCATACCTGGTCAATAGCAAGGGGATAAGAATCCACATTCAGGCTTATTGATGCAAGTACATAGGAAAACAGAAGCAAGGAGATCACAAGTCTAAGACCACCTCAGGAAATTTAGTGAGATTCGTTTAATGAAAATAATAATAATGACTGTGAATATAACCCAATGGTAGGGCATTTGTCTAGTAGGTGGGCAGTATTTCACCATGATCTAGAGCCTCATTAAAATCTAAAATTGCTTTGTGTACTGTAATGAGATTATATTTGTTTCAATGTTAATCAATAAAATGTGATAAATTCTTAAATTATACCATTAAGTTCTTGCAAGTTTCTAATCTGACCAATACAAAATACCTAGCATTTATTATTAAACTGATTTCTTATGGCCAGGAATACCAGCCTTGGTAAACCATTGGGTTTGATCATTTATCAAGCCAGCAGGGTGTGAAGTTAACTTTTCTTTGTAAGGCATCACAGAAAACTACATCCCTCTTAGTGTTATGAGTAGTGAATACCAGCATAGTTTATATTGAAGAAACTACACAGCTGATAAATAAATGTCACAGTTATTTATCCAAAACAGATGAAGAGATTCAATAATTTATTTTCAGAATAAAAACAGTTACCCTGGAAACAAATTATAATGATATATATTCTTATTTTCACTAGAAATGTAAACTACAGTAACCTCGATGTATTGGAGCTCCAATTTATGTTTAAGCTTTGCACATTCCCACACTTTGATGTAACATATTTAAGACAAAATTAGATAATTCCTTTCTGATCTATAAGATTACAAAATATAATAATAAAATGATGCTGTATATGTAATTCAGATTTTTAAAGGTCAGAACATAGCTACCAAGAACATATGAAGAGAAAACCTTTTTATAGTATTGATATTTTAATTGTAGCTTATACCCAATGTTTACTTTATGAGCAAAACTGTATAATTTCCACATTTTTGAAGAAAGTGATTTAATATTCTGAATAATATTAGAAAATAAAGGTAATATAATTGATATGTATTGGAAATTTTCACTTAAACTGAAAACAACATGGAAAGAATATCATTAATATTGTTGGACATCATATCTCATGTCTGAGTAAAGAAACACACAAACATACACACACAGACAAACATTGAGGCTCAGATTTAACACTTTGAAATGATCTAGCAGGTTCATTATAGATCTTTTATGAACAATTCTGGTAACATTTATTCCACATGCTTTAGAGATGGTTATGAAGAAAGAGCTAAGAGCCAAGACTGGGTTCTTTCCTGGATCCAAACTCTGACTGCTGAGTAAGGATGAACAAT